>JASGAT010394367.1:0-20810 GCA_030220025.1 Chelon auratus | reverse complement strand
GTAGCAGATAAAAACATGAGATAAAAGCATTTGACAGCTTACTTCTTTGGCTTTCAACTTGACTGACTTGCTAGGGCATAATCTTCAAATGCATTTTTTTTTTTAAAATTCAATAAACACCAAACATTTTTAAAATTTTGAAAATCAGTAATTTTTCCATTTTTTCAATTACTTCGTCAATATCACTTCCTTCACTTGAGTCAGTCGTGACGGATCGCTAGCACGGTGTTTAAAATTTTCGACCAAAACATACTCCACGTGTAGGATTATTTCGACCAATCACAAAGCGTTTTATTAGTCACATGAGTTTAAAAAAAATCCCTAAGCATCTCCGTCACTCATCCCAAGTATATTTCAGCCAATCACAGTGCATATAACCATGTGCCTCAAAAAAGACGACAACGCTCAAAACGACACAGACGCGATTGCCGGCCTTAATGGTAACTACGCACAGATGCGTGATCCGGTCTTAAAGGTAAACACGCACGGATGCGTGATCCGGTCTGAATGGGTTAACCATGTTGTGAGATTTCCTTTTTGTCAGTAGTCTACTGTCATTGATCCCCACCTAATATGGCAAAATGATCGCAATAGATCCGCTTCACAGAACCACTGACAAAACATTTGGTTTGATATCGTCAAGTCATTTTTTGGCCAATGTTAAAATATCAATAAAAAATACAAATGTGCTTGCTAAAAATTGTGGGGTTTTTAGTTTTTTTCGAAAACGTTAAAATTTGACTAACAACATCAAAGTGACAAGAAGTTGGTCTGAAACAAAGCAACTGCCTTCTTGTGTACACAGATATGAAACAGCTATCCAACTCAACATTTTATTGATTTAAATAATAACAACCTATGCTCACATTTTCAGTTATTTAAAAAACATTATGGGTATACACTTTTCTCAAATTCTTCTCTGCAACAAAAGCTTCATAAATCTACTGAGGGAGTTCTGGCTGCCTATGGAGTCAAAGATTTACTACGGAAAGAAGGAGTGAAACTGCATGTATTTAATAGTGTTTGCTGTGCTACCACAGTTACCTTCAGCAGGTGATGGCAGGGCAGGCGTGCCTGACTGGGAGTAACACAGGAACATCTGCTGGTCAAGGCTTCGCAGTGCGTGGTAGGTGGGGTGGGTGTGCTGCTGGACAAAGATGTGACCAGCTGACACAATGTTCACCACAATCACTTCAACCGTCACTCCACTGGGGAGCAGGAGCTAGGAAGACAAATGACATGCGATGAAGGCTTAGTCATAAAGTAAATGAATTTCATGGCCCCATGCCACACACACTTACTAACAATCTTCTTTAAGTATAAATTTGTATGGTGTGTTCAACTTCCTATTTTTCTGTAAAATACTGCAAAAACTATATTCTAGATTTCAAGACAACAGAACCCATCCTTACCCAGGAAGTCATGGGAAGTGATGGCAAGGTGAGTGGGGGTGGAGGAGGTGCATATAGGTTGGTCAAGTCCAGGTCTTTAAACTTCTTCCCAATCAGTGACAGGGTTTTGTCAACCTGCTGCTGCGTACCTAGCAAGACAGAATTCAAAGTTTTACCTGGTTCAAATCAACACGATTATGAAAAGTTGAACTTAATGTGTCTTTGAAATGAGTCCCCTCTCCCACCCCTTCAAAGAACATTAGGGGATGTTTAGACACACTGCTCTAGACTCACCCTCTATGTGACAGATCTGGAACTCCTGTGTATAAGGCAGGGTAGAGATGTATATCTTTGCACCAGAGTTCTGCTTAAGGAAACTCACATATCTGCCCTGCTTCCCGATCAGTCGTCCTACAAGGTGCTGGTACAGGAACACAGGCAGAAGGGACGATAAAATGATTTAAACACTTAATAAGCATGTGAACCAAACCTACAATCCAGACTTCTCTACACAGAAAAATAATCACACAACAAACTATAGATGAATCATGTTTAATGGATGTTGTTCCACTACCAAGTACCTTGGGTCTTGACCATTGCAACTGTTGCAGCATGCAACAGAGATGCAAGTCATGAAAGGAACATATCAACTTGTCTAATGAAAGGCTCAGACTGGGAGTAGCTTCCTAATTCATGATCAGCTGTTGTTCTCCCAAGCAGAGAGTGGTAACACATTTGCTCCCAAAGCTCCATAGCTTTGGAATAACATTCCATTGAGAATAAAACAAGCTACTTCAGAGACCCTTTTTGAATGTCATAATACTTGTGTTAGCTCTTACTCATTAATGTTCAATGTATCATCTATGGCTCAATGTGCATTTTTGATTTTATGCCTAAAAAGCAACGTTTCAGAAATAGCCTATCATCATGATCTTCAGATCCATATCATGTTCAACCATAGTACATAAAGAAAATGATACAGTTCCATAAGCTCATCTTCAGCATTTCCCTCGGTATAAAAAGCAGCAAATGGGATAAGATAATCTTTATCTTAATGCTTTGGAGCTGGGCCTGCAACCACCCAACGGTTAACTTCACTGGAGTATCCTAAGCAGTATCATTGATGAATACCATCTGCTCTGAAATTACAATTATATATTATATATTATATTAGAAGTGAGAGAATACATTAAATTAATTAACACCACACAGTATTACATTTAAAATTGTTCACAGCAAATATTAGCACATTACTACAATGTAAAACACTGATTATGAAAGCACTGAAATTACTTCTCTGGTGAGGTGGTGTGTGATGTCAAAGCGATGAAATCATGTTGCACCGATGTTGTCTGGCTTTGTTTGGTTATACTCACGTGAGTTGTCATGACTTACCTTTGGAACCTCAATCTCCCAGATGATCAGCTCAGAGCTCAAGGAGGCAGTGTGGTTGCTCTGGCTTTCCCCAGCACCCATAGTACAGCCACTGTCCACTGAGTCCATACTGTTCACATCAGAACCTGGACACACCATCACAGAATCTTTACTCGTAAAAGCTACAGTTTGTTGCCACACTGCACAGCTGCCTAGTATATTTTAACAGAAATCATTACTTCAGCCATCAGGATGATAAAGGGAATAAATCACATTCTATTCTAACATTCACACGGCACATTGTTACAAGATCCTCACATTACATACACCAAACAGAGCATATGACTATAATGCTCACTTAAATAATCAGTCATACCAACCATTTTGTTATTACAGATAAATGCTTAAAAGACAATTCTACCAATACGACAATTCTCCACTCACTGCAACTTGCAAGTGCACTGGAAAGCAGCACTGCCATACTAGTAATTTAGAATTAAACCATTTTTGGGGGAATACATACATCTTATTTTCAGGATGCCTGACAGCAGGAGTGTCCATAATTGGAAATGAAAGCTAACACCGCAACATTGATTTATTTGATGTGAATTAACATTTTGTGTAATTTATGTAATCTATAACATTGGCTCAGTTCAGACCTTACATTAAAATCCGTCCTGAGGAATCCAATCACAAATGACCAGCTTAAAGTACAGATGTGAACACACTGGCCACTTGCGATCGGATTGCCCATTCTCATCTGTGTTTCTCTCTGTTGTCACTGCATGCAGAAAAAAATTAGAAACAAACAAACAAAAAAAATTGATATATCATTCAGCCCTAATAGATTCAAAAATTTAATTATAATTCATTGCATTGATTTCATAGATAAACAACTTGAGCCCATACTCTCCTTGCAATATTGAGAGGAGTGGATTTGGATCAAGTCTCTTCACACTGACAAAAAATTGTTTTAAGTATCAGCTGATCCAAGACTTGATCGGATCTTAAACAAATTTTCCTACTGAAGATGCATAATTTTTTATTTATTTATTTTTTTACACTTGTATTCTTCTAGATCAGGTGTACACTGTGCAATTGTCCAATCACCTGGAGCTTCAATAAACAGCCAAAACCTGTGTTCTCTACTCTAGAAATGGGCTGGTCATCCAAAGCTATAAAGTCCCTAACGCTCTCTGGAATATTTTTTCTTTTCAATGCAGTGTCCAGTGGTTGTTGTTATTTCAGTTCAGTCTTTGCCCGAGTACACTCTATGTATTCTTACAATTGTTTTTGTGGGTGGTAAATCAAGTTCGTGGTACTGCATGAAGGAACTAGTAATTTAATTAAAAAAAAAAAAAAATACATATCCTTCCAGTTCTTCAAACATTGTGATAACCCTTGTATTAGAAGGATCCAACACAAGAAACGGCCAAATTATTTCCCATTGTACACAACTGGACAGTAAACAAAAAAATAATTTAGAGAGTTAGATCATTAATATGCATCATCTTTTACTTCTGAACGACTCGCAAAGAGAATATTTCTGAGAGCTGGGTTGAGCCTTCTCTGGTCAGAGATGCTCTAGACATGATTAACATATGCAGAAAAAAGATACATGTATGGTCTATCAAATAAGAGCATCAGAGGGATAGAAGGGATAGAGACTAATAACCGAAATTCACGCAGGTTCTACCTGTATGATCAAACACAAAGTTAACCCAACTTATATTACCGCCACTTTTTGAAACATGGAGATTTAAAATGTTTTAAAGCGTGTTGGTAAATAGTTGGCATAGCATCATAATTGAGGACTTTTATTAAGACACCATGCCCACCCCCACGAAATCTTGTTGGAAATGCTGAGATCAATCAGAAATGAATCAAGAATTCAATTCAAGGGATGTGTATATACATCTTCGTTTTTTTGTGTGAAGAAGACTTAAGAACAACATAAAACAACAAGCTACATAACCAATGTAATGGAATAATTCTGAACAGAACGCGGTATGATTCTGCAGCCTGTGGACTAGGGATGTGCGATATTTCATCGTTTACGATATATCTTCAAAAACATTCCCCATGGTAAGAATTTGTCATCCCGTGATATAAACGATAAATTCCCATTGATGACGTATATATGTGCGCGACACACTTGCAGTCCAACACGTGTGGAATATTGACAAATTGAGAACGGCGGAAGGCAGAGCAGATACGCCGGGCAGCGAGGAGCTTGTTCCTAAAGGAGGCTCCACCTCCATTATCTGGAACTGGTTTGGTTTTAATCCCTTTGCCTGAATTGATTTTTCAATTATATAAAGAAATTAAATATTTGCATTTTTGCTTACCACTATGGCCGGTCCTACGAGAAACTAGTGCTTGCAAAAGGTTCCTAGGAATGTTTTCAATGTGCACAAACCGACATTGGAGTATTACATGCGTTATTTCGGCTGCACGGAAACAGTGCGTCGTGAATTCGCAACACTAGGCATGAAGGGGTTAAAAAGTCTGATGCGGAGCAGCAAATTACAACATGCAAGGTTTACAAACAAATAGTGCTTAAAAAGGGCAGCAACACCACTAATTTGTTCCACCACCTCAAACACAAGCACAAACCAGAATATGAAGAAAGACAGAAAATGCGCAAGGATGCAGAAGAAGCATCGACTTCATCCAAAGAGTCCGGTTTATTTATCGTCATTTTTATCGTTACCGTGATAAATACCAGAAATTATCGGGATACATTTTTTAGTCCACATTGCCCATTTCTACTGTGGACACAAAAATTGCTCTCATATAACTGGAAATAAAAAAAACTGCACCAATATGTAATGAAATACCTGGAATGAGAGATGATTAAACTCTGAAAAAACAATTTGACAGATTTTATAAAACCTGGCAGTCTTTTATTTCACATCTGTCAGATGCAAGGTTTGGATCAAAGTTAGATTAGGGTTAGGGTTATATATATAAATAAATTCAAAAATATAGGTTTGACTTTATTTTCAACACATTTAAGAATCCATCAATTTAAAAAAACTTGTGAAACTCAATATGATTATCTGATTTTGAAACTTTCAAACATTCATCTTAGTATTGGCCTTAAAAGATCACATCTAGATTTGTCCTGAAACACTTATACTCATTTCAAAAATCAACATATTGATATCTCACCTCCAGACTGGTCTGTCTCCACGTCACATGTCACATGAGCTCCGTTCCTCAGGCCCATTCCACTGAGTCTCTTTATCTCACACACATCATTCACTATATTTTCTTCAGTTACTGCCAAAGCTGTCTCTGTGATGGTCTCAACTGACTGAGAATGCGTGGTTCCTTTTGCTGACAAGTCTGTAACTTGAATCACATCAATCTGGTTGTCGAAAAGGCCGCTCTGGAGGTCCTCACCACTGGTGTCATCCTCATAGTACAACATGCTGCAAGCAGAGTCCTCGGCCAACATAGCTGCGTCATCACATTTCTTTTTCATCTTTAGCACAGGAGTACTTTGTGACACTTGGTACGATGGTGTTGGCCAGATGCCTTTCTGTGCACCGTTTGTCTGATTAACTATTTGACTGGCCTCAACAGGATCCCATATTGAACCTGAGGAACATCCATTAGACAATCCTTGCTCCTCTTTCTCCGTTACTTCTCTGCACTGACAGGCAACCTGAGAGGGGCTTGTTAGGGGATGGTAGTGCTCCTGGGTTTCAGTGTTTGGCTCCTGTGGCAAGCATAGCCTGCCACTAGCAAGTGGTGTGTTGCTACTGCAGATGACCTGGCTGTCTGTGACCTTGGAGCTGGGGTCACCAAGTACCTCCTTAGTAGCTGCTGAGATGACATCAGTTATGAGTCCAGATGCAAGAAGCTCCAGATCATGCTCTTCTCTAGTGATACTTTGTACCTGGATATCCTCTGGTGTCACTGATACAGTGGTGGAATTTTGTACTTTTATCAGGGCCAGGGTGGTAGGTGAGGTGGTTAAAATATGTTGGTGTAAATCCTGCGCTATCTCCAAAGAAGACACCTCTGCTGGGATGACCCTCTGCACTGTTCCTGGCATGACTGCACAAACAGCAATCTCATGTTGCATATTTATGGTGCTGTGGTTCTTTGCAACCTCACCCTCTGGCTCTGGCCTCTCTGCATCAGAATGATTTGCTGATGTGGTGGAAGAGCTGGTGATTTTGGTAGACTCGTCGGATAAGTTGACCTCCTCTACCGTGGCTTCTGGAGCAGATGCTGGATCTTTGACTAGGTGTCTTTCGTGTGCCATTACCAGGGCAGGGAATGCACTGTTTTCTGGAGCTTCATGGTTTGTCAATATCTGAACATTGTCTTCTTTATCAGATAACGGTAGAGTTGAGTATGAACTTTTATGAACTTCCTCTCGTCTTATTCTGCCCTGTTGAGGGACAGATTCTTCAGAACTCTGTTCCAGAGAAGATACTGCTTCCATGTCCTTGATTTGGACTTGGGGAATTTTTTCATGTTGTGTTCTCCGATTACTGACCTTTGGAGCCAAGTGTGTGTGGCTTTCTGTGTCATTTGTGCCTTTCTCCACCAAACCATTGCTAACCTCTCCTGGAGATGTTCTAAGGTCTATAGTGGTTTGAGGTCCCTCTGGGCTATCATGGCTTATGAGCTGCTCTTTCTTTCGCGAGATGTACCACCACCAGCCAATCAATGCGAGGACTCCAGGCAGTGTGTAGGGCACGAAAGAGCGAAACCTCAACGGCATTTCCTCAGGACACTTGCAGCCACACCTGAAAGTTGCAAAAACACAGAATTTTATCAGTTGAGGAACATTTCATAGTGAACACAAGTGTGAGAAAAATTGACTTTAATATGTTTGATGTCTGCAAGATGATATGGTGAATAATCTTAACCTCACACTTTACAGTGCACTATACATACAGTGTGAGCCCTTACAAGATGATACAAGTATAAAATTTGTTCCATATCAACCAAATCCTCTGGAATGATTTCCATGTGTACATTTGTAAGACAGCTTGCTGACTCCATAATGGCTATGGTTAGGGAAATTGCAGATCTTGCGGGACACAAAAGTCATAAAAATGATTTCAAGACGTATACTATTGATTCCCCCCAGTAGAAGTTCAAAAACACAAAGCAGTACAAGACATGCCATAAAATTTTACAAACTGGTAAAACCTGGATTTCCCTAAGCAAATCAGTATCTTTTAGCTGGAAACAAGTTATTTAACCCCAACTGATCCAATGAGTAGCTTATCATTTCTGAAAGTATCATGTTGAAAGACACATCCTACTGTCGTGGAAAAGATGTTTGTTTTAGAAGGGTCAAATGATGCATGCAGCAGGAATCAAGCAAAGAAAACATCTAAGGAGATTGTAGAAACCACTAAAATTGGGTGAAGAACTGTCCAACGAATTAAAAAGTGGAAGGATAGGGGAACCATCATCTTCGAGGAAGAAATGCAGTCGGAAAAAAATCATTTAAAAGTTTGGTGCAATCAAATCGAAGAAAAATAATAGAACTCAGGGCTATGTTTAATAGTGAAAGTAAGAGCATTTCCACATGTATAATGCAGGGGTCGCGTTAACTGAATACTTTTTCGTCATTTACTGTTTTTTGTTTTTTTAAATGTGACGGAAAAATCTAAAGGCCATCCGCCAAATGGTCACCCCTGACCACTTGGTGGCGAGTGACCTTATTAACTGGCTCTTGTCTCTGTACTGCAGAAAGTAGTGTGATGCTACAAAAATGGTGAGAAAAAGGCAATTAACAATGGAAGAGAGACAGACCATCATAACTTAAAAATGTAGGTCTTTCCTGGGAAATTGCAAAGAGAGCCAAGGTGTCAGTGAGTACAGTTTTCACTCAGAAACTGGGGGAAACTCTGACAGGAAGAGGTCTGGCAGACCCAAAGACACAACTGAAGCAGAGGACAAGTTTCTGAGAGTTAACAGCCTGCGTGATAGGCGGCTCACAGGACAACAGCTTCAAGCACAGCTTAATAGTGGTCGTAGTGAGCAAGTCTCAGTTTCAACTGTGAAGAGAAGACTTCGAGCTGCAGGTTTGACAGGAAGAGTTGCAGCAAGAAAGCCATTGCTAAGATGTTAGAATAAGACAAAGAGGCTCGTCTGGGCATTTGGACTACTGAAGACTGGAAGAAGGTATTATGGACTGATGAATCAAAATTTCAAATCTTCGGTTCATCACGCAGGATCTTTGTGTAGGCGAGAGGATGGTTCCACAGTGTGTGACATCAACTGTCAAACATGGAGGAGAAAGTGTGATGGTCTGGGGCTGTTTTGCTGGATCCAGGGTCGGTGACTTGGGCTAAGTCCACACACACGTACCAAAACNCCCCCCCCCTTTTCCGTGGCATCGTTTCAAGAATATTTGCGTACAAACGGATCCGTCTCAACACGACTCAACACGCTACTTCATATTCCAGGCCTATAGGTGGCGCTGTTTCAGTTTCAGAAATGCACCTAATGCCCTCCTGGTAGCCCTTCGCGGTGGATGCAAAATGTTGCTTATGTGGTTGTCCATCAGCCTTTTTTGCTCAGCGTGGCGGCACAGGAGCATGATATTTTTCCCTAGTAACCCAAATAGGCTCAATATCTTCTCCAGCCGGAGCACGAGCATGTAGTCCGCCATTGTTGTTGATGTTGGTATGAGACGTCTCGCGGGATATAAGAGGTGGAAGGCTAAGCTCGAGGGGTGTGGCGATGACATCGTCAAAATGCATATATGCGTCTTCGCCATCCAAACGAACACTCAAGGGCTGCATTTGCGAATTTTTTCACCCTGGGATCAGGTTTCAGAAAAAGACGTTTTAAGGAAGAAAGAAGATAAGCAGTGTCGGAATGAAGATGGAGCCTCTCTGAATGCTGAGGACGTCAACAAAGCCAAACAGACAGATTTACACTTCTGTGGAATTTCACACTCTTGTTTCCGATCTAATTAGCCCTGAATCAAAGAATATCAACACGATATCAGGAACTACAAAGAAGGAGGGAGTTACCACTTTGGCTTCGCATGAACAAAATCTAGAATCCTTAATGTTATATTCATTATGTTTTAAGTCTGTGATTCATTAATTCTTCCTTTTCAGAGACACACACATGCAAATATGCCATACACTTTCTTCCTCCCCTCTCCCTGAGTGATCAAGGGAGTGAAAACAGATAACAAGCCGTAAATAACTTTCTCTCCCAGAGCAAGACTCCGATGTGCATTCCTCTGTAAAAAAAAAACAAACTAAGTTTGATAATATGACTATCAAAATTGTAATAACCTGGTAAGTTATATATTGTTTTTCAGGAAGTGCTTGGGATCACAATGAGATGATTTTGATCCTTGTACGATAAAGCTAGCCCATATTCACATAATTTGTCACAGTAAGGATGGATCAACATCAAGCGGCAATTCTGAAAACATCTTTCTGTGTTTTACACTATTGTCAAAATTAAAGTGTTTATATGTCCATATGAGTAGTAGCTATAACTAGGGAAATTGTTATTTTAGAAACTTCAACCGTTTCTTCTTTAGCAAAACATCCTGAAGAACCTGATGTTGAACCATGACGTCTCAAAGAACGCTACAGGAAATTTTTCCTGCCCCAAGCCATCAGTCTGTTCATCTATCTATCTATCTATCTATCTATCTATCTATCTATCTATCTATCTATCTATCAATTCACTGATGCTTTTGGTCCATTTTGATTTTGTCATTCAGATACGTCATCTTGTCAAGTTGTAATGTTGAATGTTGCTGCATAGGAAAAACATTGCGAACAAGCCATGACGAGTGATGGAATGATTAAATTAAATAACATAAAGTAGGTTAAGAAGATCAGGCAATAAGATATCTTGAGACAAAGACCTGTAGGCGTTCCCTTCTCTTTCCACGTGAAGAATACGGAAACCCGATCCAAAACACACCCTGAATAATTAACACATAAAACCAGAGGGATGCGTTCCTCTCCGCACTTTTACTTTCTTTTACTTTTTACTTTTGCCCTTTTATTTTTAACTTTCCCTTTCCATACTCTCTTTTTGCGTATTTAGTCACGTTTATACTTATTAACTAATATTGTTCCATGGCAACTTCCAAGCTCTGTTTGTTTCTCGTCGGACCTTTTTCCCGGATGCACAATTTTGTAGTGACTCAGATATTTTTCTAGCTTTATTCATTTTTCTACTCTACGAACCGAAGTACTAATAAAGAAAGCCAACCTAGTTTAGACAGCGTAGTCAGCTGGGATATCAGAACAAGACCCAATCTCTTCCATGAATCAAGAAACCAAGTGGCTGTCACCATAGCAACACGAGAAGCCGTGACGACCTGGCTTCCTTCTTCGAACACAAAGACATTGCAAAGTGTCATCTACTGCCTTCGTCTGAACACCTACAACGCTCTCAAGTGAAGCTGGGTGTTGGAGTTGCTGACCAAGTAACAAATTCCGTCTACCGGTCCAAGAGAGACCTGCATCAGCTGTGCCGTTTCGTCACGACCTCGTCAGACCGGAGCATGCCGACGCTTCCCCATCACCATGCCGAGAAGACTCTACAGAAAAGTAGGCTCAATCGTTCCTACCACTTAAGATAAAGAGTTAGTGTCACTGTTTTGAAACTCCCTACTAATCTCTTTTAGAGAAGCTTGATTAGATTAGAAATCAAATCCATTCCCATTTGTTTAAACTATAAAACAACTCAATCTCTCACCATCGCTATTAGTTATTTGTTATTATATTCGTTTTATTTGATTACGCACCTACAGTGGGGGAAAATAAGTATCTGATACACCGCCAATTCTGCAAGTGTCCCCACTTACAAATAATGGAGAGGAATGTAATTTTCATCATAGGTACACTTCAACTGTGAGAGACATTATCTAAAAATAAAATCCATAAAATCACATTGTATGATTTTTATATAATTAATTTGTATTTTATTGCATGAAATAAGTATCTGATCACCTACCAACCAGCAAGGATTCTGGCTCTCACAGACCTGTTAGTTTGTCTTTGAGAAGCCCTCCTATCCTCCACTCCTTACCTGTGTTAACTGCACCAGTTTGAACTTATCTGTATTAAAAAAACACCTGTCCACTAGGGCTGCCACGATCAGTCGACTAGACACTATTATGTTGACTATTAAAATCGTCGACGCGTTTTTTTTTTAATCTTTGTTTTTCTCTCAAAACTCTCGGCTTCTCAATGCATGCCACTCCCTTGTAAACAAACCCATATGGCGAACTGCAACCGAACTACACAGCTGCTGAATGACTGGCTGCTTGCCTGTTACTGGTGACGTCCGGCGATATGATAGGCTGAAGCACCGGGCCCAAGCGGCGAGTCTGCCGCGTCGTCGTCAGTGGCACCACTAATTTTGCTCAACATTATAAGTAATTAATAAGTATTTATAACTTGTAAAAAACCATTGCAGTTATCATAAAAATGATAATAAAAAAAAAGCCACAGTATCGCTATAATACCAGGAACAGAATAGTATCGTGGTTACTCATTTTGGTATCGTGACAACTCTACTTGGGACAACGATGAAGAGGGACAGTCATCACGGTAAGCTAACTGGCTAGTTAGCGGCTAATATTAGCGTAAACAGAGGGCTAACTTACTACTTACTCATATAGCTGTAAACGTTAAAGGTTTAATGAACTATCATCTTAATTGTCTTTACTTTTAGTTAGCATATACCTTAAACACTTCAAGCTGAAAACTAATGATGGTTATATAAGAGCAGCTTCATGCTGGTGCGATAAGCTGTATGTTTTACATTCAATTTGCATATGATCTAATTAGTCGACTAATCGAAAAAGTTTGTGGCAGCCCTACTGTCCACACACACACCATCAATCAGACTCCAACCGCTCCACCATGGCCAACATCAAAGAACTGTCTAAGGACGCCAGGGACAAAAATGTAGACCTGCACAAGGCTAGGATAGGCTACGGGACAATAGACAGGCAGCTTGGTGAGAAGGCAACAACTGTTGGCGCAATTATTAGAAAATGGAAGACATTCAAGATGACTGTCAATCTCCCTTGGACTGGGGCTCCATGCAAGATCTCGCCTCGTGGAGTGTCAGTGATCATGAGAAAGGTAAGAGATCAGCCCAGAACTACACGGGATTACCTGGTCTATGACCTGAAGAGAGCTGGGACCACAGTCTCAATGGTTACCATTAGTAACACACTATGCCGTCATGGATTAAAATCCTGCAGCACACGCAAGGTCCCCCTGCTCAAGCCAGCACATGTCCAGGCCCATCTGAAGTTTGCCAATGGCCATCTGGATGATCCAGAGGAAGCATGGGAGAAGGTCATGTGGTGAACTTTTTGGTATAAACTCCATTCGCCGTGTTTGGAGGAAGAAGAAGGATGAGCACAATCCCATGAACACCATCCCAACTGTGAAGCATGGGGGTAGAAACATAATGCTTTGGGGGTACTTTTCTGCAAAGGGGACAGGACGACTACACCATATTCAGGAGAGGATGGATGGGGCCATGTATTGTGAGATTTTGGGCAACAACCTCCTTCTCTCAGTAAGAGCACTGAAGATGGGTCGTGGCTGGGTCTTCCAGCATGGCAATGACTTGAAACACACAGCCAGGGCCACTAAGGAGTGACTCCGTAAGAAGCATTTCAAGGTCCTGGAGTGGCCTAGGCAGTCTCTAGACTTAAACCCAATAGAAAATCATTTTAGGGAGCTGAAACTCCACAGCCTCAAAACCTGAAAGATCTGGAGGAGATCTGTATGGAGGAGTGGGCCAAAATGGTCAAGAACTATAGGAAATGTTTGATCTCTGTAATTGGTTTCTGTATCAAATATTAAGTTCTGTTTTTCTAGTGTATCAAATACTTATTTCATGGAGTATAATGCAAATTAATTATTTAAAAATCATACAATGTGATTTTCTAGAGTTTGTTTTAGATTCTGTCTCTCACAGTTGAAGTGTACCTATGATGAAAATTAGGGCTGAACGATTAATTGCATTTGTGATTATATCGCAATATGATAAAACGCGATTTTCTAATTCCAACTTGCGCGATTACAAGGTGGTCATGTGACGCGAGCACTGCGGATGATAAGCTTCTGACCTGGATGATGTCTCTGAGCGGTGCGCGCACCCGCGACGGTTGGTTTGTTTACCTGTAATGTGCAACTGCAAGTGTTTTGCAACATAGCTGAATATTTGTCCGACTCTGAGGTAGTAGATGAACCATAGCAGTAGCAAATTACCGGTAAACAAGCCGACCGTAGTGGGTGCACGCGCCGCTCAGAGATCAGAAGACATTATCCGGGATGATATCATCATGTATGTTAACAGGTAACTCCGGACTCAACGGGGAATAGCACTAGCGTATCATAACAAAGTACTGGCAGACTGAACGAGTTTCACTGCAGATAATGTTATTTAGAGGCTGCATTTCGATGCCCTGACCACTCCCACTATACGGATATACGCTGATCTAATTATCTCCTGAACAAGTGCAAATGAAAGTGATATTGGTGAGTAAACGATATTTTATGCTAGAAATAAGGTCCAGGTTGTAAAAAACAGTGTGTATATATGTTCCCCTTTAAATGCACAGTGGCAAAGCCACAGATGTTTCTGTAATGAGCAGTTAAATAAAAATGTAATTTATTTAAGTCATACATCTTTTAATTTAATTCTAACAAATAGGCCCAGCCTATGGGAAAGAACATTTTACACTATGTATCTAATATTGTGTTGTTCATATTTAAATCATTCATTATGTTTTGTTGGGGAAAAAAACAGGATAAAATAAAAAATAAATTAAAAAAACGCATATTAAATCGCAATCGCAATATTGGGGGAAAAAAAAATCACAATTAGATTATTTTCCCAAATCATTCAGCCCTCATGAAAATTACAAACTTCTCCATTCTTTATATGCAAAATTGGCGGTGTATCAAATACTGATTTTCCCCACACTGTATATGCATATATTACTAGTCCCTTAGTTATTCATAGCTGTCACTTTATTAAATAAATATTTATTCACACTTATGAAGTTGTTTGTGACGTCGTTTTACTGCAGAGAATGAATGGTACAAATTGTGGGAAAGGATTCACTTCTTCAGATATTTAAATTATTTAATCGAGGCTGATAAATTGATTTAAATCGTGTTCTTCCTCCGACAAAAAGGAGGTGGTGTCCTGACGAGACGTTTAAAAAGTGTAGTAAACGCTACAATGTGATACAGAGGAAAAAAAACTGGATAGTCCTACACCAACTTGGAATTGGGATTTTGGGTGTGGGGTATGGACGACATACTGATGGCAAGCATTTACAGTGGTACGCAATCAATATATGCCATGGCAGGTCATGAGCAACTTTCAATCTATGCACTACTGTTGCTGGATTATAGTCAGTTCTCAACAGATTAGCCTCAGATCAATTTTCCTCAGACTGGCTTCCAAGCTAGTGAATACAGCCAAGTAATGTTAGAAATAACTCCATTAAGTCAAATTTTAACATATTATGGTCACTGTAAAATGCAATTTGACATTTTATTAATATCTGAACTTTCAACACTTGGACATCTAACCTAAAACAGCTAGGAGAACCGGCACCACAGTTTCCTTGGTATTAAGATAATAACAGAAGTTACAAACAGTCAAACTCTAAATTGAAGGATGTCCCTTCAAGTCACATTGGTGTTCATTTGTGTTTTTCTTGAACTTTCTGACCTTGAGATTCAGACTGACCTTCGTAGTTCATGTGGGAGGGTTCACACTCTATTTACATGTCACAAACCTTACAAGGTGCTGAGCACAGCCAACCTAAGCAGCCTGCCCAATGGAAAGGCAACCTTTGGTGTACGATTCAACACATGATCCAGGTGTACTGATGTGACATGTTGTATATACTTTTATAGCCATTTATAGCATTCATTTCTAATACATGCCAGAACACGAGACAAAACGTCCAGACACTACACTGCTAGCAAGCGTTATCTAGTTAGCTACAACAACAGACTAATCCTTCGATTTGAATGACACTGAACCAACACCCAAAGAAAAATTGGATTATTGGTGTGTACAATCTAATGACACCACAATAAGTTACACATCGGGCCACCTGATTGTTTATTGTACATGATGTCATAATTCTACTCTCACTGACAACTTTGCTAATGCTTTTTTTCAGATAGCTGTGCTAATACAGTGGGATTGTGTGTCTCAAAAATAATCCCCTTGTTGTCTCGTGCCAAATATAGCTCAATACTAGCTAAAAAAAAAAAAAAATTAACACAGACTATCACAGGGAACTAACTTCTGGATTTTAATAGGCACTTCCTGTGAAACAGGGATAAGTGTGTAATGTACAGCAAAATAACACATGGTTACTTTGAATTCACACAACGAGCCTCACCATTGCTTCAATACAGACTGTAGCCTATGTTTTACTCAACACGGTACAAACATAGCGGGGGAAACAGGACGGGTCACGCAGGCAGACAGTGAGCATAGACACGTTTGTATGTTGCCATCTGAAATCGCGAACTTCTCAACTGGCACAATTCATTTACACGTGAAGTTGTATTCCGCACAAGGCGGAGTCAGTGTGGTTTGAAACGCTAACTGAAAACTATAAAACAAGAGCTCTTCGTGACTTCGTTAGACGTGAAACCCGATGGCAGCGGTGGCTGTGACCTAACGCCAGCACGTCTGTTCACACAGCGTGGCTGGAGGGTGGCCATAGTACAGGATACAGAGCATGAAGTGTGGTGTGCTACCTAGCTAGCTAGCTAGCTAGCATAGCACACCATAGCACACCACACCACACCGGTTAACATGCTGTTAGGTCTTCGGAAATCATCATCAAATAGAATTACATGGTAGCTAAACCCACATTATCCCTGCGGCATTATTTTAGACCATGGCCATAGGTTGGCCACACCATTGAAGCTTCGTGTTAACATGTACATAAGTTACTTTTCACTAACAGATCATCGCGCTGGGCCACAGCATGAATGCAATGCACCACACAATCTTGAACACATTAAAAAGCGCCAACAAGGATTTGACTGACACAAGGTTAAAGGACATTTTAAGCCAAATACAAGGTCTGTCCTGGGGACGGGCCCCAGACCTTCACGCTAGCTTGTTAGCCGGCCTGGTGAAATGATAGCCCACTGTAATCATCTGTTGACTGCCAATGGGCATTAATTAATATTTAAGACACAGTATTCTTTTGTTGGCATGTGCGCATGCCGCGGGAGAAAGGCAATTCGAGTAATTGTAGTTATACAACAGGTACGGAAGCCAGCCGGACTGCTCTGGTAAGTTATGGGAATGTGTGGAGGCTAATTGTTCAATGACATTGGATCACTGCTCTCAGTCGGTGGCACATTAAAAGGCAAACAGCACGCAAAGATGCGTGGAAAGGTCACAGAGTGATTTGTATTATCAATGTGGGAGTGCTGGAGCCATGTGAGTGTATTTGAACGAAGTCGCGCAGTATGTAAATGATAGAGACGGCTAAAGGCTAGCAATGCCCTCCCTTAGCTGATAAATGCGCTCATTCCTCCCTGAACATTTTGCGTTACTTACAGTATTTTAAGATCCTGGTTGCAGCCACGATGAGACCAATATTGATAGCGAGTATTTTTGAAATGTGTCGTTGCGAATGTCAGGCTCTCCTCTCCACGTGTTGACCGACTAACACCACTCTTAAAAAAAAAAAAAAAAAAAAAATAGCTGAACAGCTGGCTAAATCTCGCGATAATCAAACTCACAAGGCGCCTGTAGTCTCGCGTCAAAACACACACTGCAAACGGAGCTGTACAACGCTGTTAAAAATATCCCCTACACGACATGTCATGTACCTGGTTATGTTGTCAATGAAACAAAAATATATATGCAGTGCCAACAAAAGAGATATCTAAGAGGAAAGATAACCAGAGTTGTAAGGTATGTGAAGAGGAGAGTGAAGAAGAGGGTGCTGCACCGTGCAGTTATAGCACCGTGCAGGGGGTGCTACTGGTTTTCCATCAGGGATGACAGCTTTGCTATCATCCTTCGATCACCCACCACCTCCACAGGCTCAAGAGGGAAGTCCAGAACAGTCTGTTGCTGAGATGCTGCTGCTCCAGAAAACCACTCCATAGAAAATGGCTGATGTCACCACTGAGTCACAAAAGGTCATCTCCCTGCACTGCAAAGTGACCTTGGCAGGCTGATTTCATTTTACAGGAGAAAATATATTTACCCCCCAACGATCTAAACCCAGTAATCATCTATATAGTACATGCACTGTAGCTCCAAATATACTTGCACTTCTCCTTTAATGGTGAGTTTGATTTAGTTTTATCTAAAGATTTTTTTCTTGTCAAACTATGCCAGTATGCATTTGTTTTCTTCTTCTTCAACTGCAAGCTACCACCACCATGTAACAATAGTCAAGACCAGATGAGATAAAAGCGTGGAAGACCCTTTCAAAATCTTTAAAAGGCATAAAAGACTTGAATTTAGGTAAAAGAAAAAACTGGACATAATCACTGAATTGATCCGTTTCTCTGATATGAAGTCACTGTCCATAATCTCAATCAGGTTTTGAAACAGAGGGTTTCACAAATGGGAGAAAGTAACTCAGGTCCATTTTAAAAGCCTCACAGGCACCACTAACCACTAACACCACTTAAATTTTTTTTGTTATTATTATTTAACCTGTATTTAACCAGGAAGATCCCACTGAGATTAAGAACATTAAACAGGAATCCATTAAAAAGGGACTCCTGGCCAAGATAGGCAGCAGCAAATACAAAACACAGTTACAAAATTCATTCATTCATTCATTTATTTTCTGTAACCGCCTTTCCTATGAAGGGTCGTGGGCGGGCTGGAGCCTATCCCAGCTGTCATCAGGCGAGAGGCGGCTTACACCCAGGAACAGGTAAAAACACAAACAAAAGACAAATAAAAATAAGAATATTACTATAGATTATAAGAAGACATTTACAAGCAGATTATAAAAAAACAAGTGCATATTGTGGAGTTGGCCCAGGGTACTCTCAGTTTGGATTTAAAAGCACTCAATGAAATTAACTCAGTTTACAGTCATTCTGCATCATGCAAAAGGTGCAGAGTGGACAAAGCCCTTTTACCAAATTCAATATAGGCATATGGAACAGAAAGCAACAAATGATCTTGTGAACGGAGAGAGTAAGGACCAGCAATTCTCTGTAACTGTATAAGAATGCAGTAGTCCAAGTATTGCCTTGTATACAAAAGTGTACCAATGACTGATCCACTTTCCAATTAGTAATGAACCTCAGACAATCATCTAAACAGTGTCAACCATCGAAGTCATTGAGCAGAAGAATTCATATACAAAAGATCTGCATAATCTAACGCAGATTAAAAAAAAAAAAAGTTGCAGCGACAAGCTGCTTTTTTGCATCTCGCCCTCAGCTTGTGGACGGAGGAATGAACTGGTGCTTCAGGACTGCTTTGAAATAACCAACTGCTACCTTGAGAGATACATAGATAAAGGTTATTCCCACTGAAAGCAAGACCTTTCCTAATAATAAATCCTGGGTCAATGGTGAGGTGCGTTCCATGCTACCTGCTCACTCTGCATTTATTTCAGGTGGTTCTTCCATTGTTTGTACTTGACAGGTCTTGACAAATTTAGTCCATTTATTTCTGTTTTTCTCAGACCGGTAATTTGTTGCTGTTGTTTGGTTAATATGTTCTCTGCTGCTGGAGTTTACATTGAACTGGTATAGGTCACAAAGATATCAAGATTTTATTTGATTCATGAACTCAGCAGCAAGCTATGGAAAAAAAAATGTGTTATGTATATTTTTATCATCATGGTATATCTTGTGTCCTTTGTGGATGACAGGTTGTGGAAATGATGTAGTCTTGTCTCAAAAAACTGTAGTGGTTCTAGCTTCCCAGCCGACAATATTGTATTTATTCCTCAGGTAAGTTGTGACATTTGGCCGTTGAAAATTAAACCTGATAATTGGTTAGAGATTCAGAAGCATTTGAATTGGATGCAAATTTTAAAAACCAATAAAACTAGGTCCCAGGTCAGCAAAAACTCGTCTTTAGCTAGGGTGTGTTGGCTTCCTCGTGACTAGCAGGAAAATCAGCACCTGTGGTAAGGATCAGGATAAGGATCAGCTAGATCAGCTAGATCTGGAAAAGTTGAGTGTCCTTGTAGATACAGATGTGGACAAAATTGTTAGTACCCTTCTGTTAATAAATAAATAAAATTTACTGAAAATCATTAAAATAAAAATTACCAAGCCTCCTCCATGTTTCACAGTAGGTACAGTGTTCTTTTCTTTGGATGCTTCATTTTTGCATCTGTGATCATAGAGCCGATGTGACTTGCCAAAAAGCTCCAGTTTTATCTCATCTGTCCAAAGGACAGTCTCCCTGTGTGGCTTAATATTCATTTATGCAAATTCCAACCCAACAACCCTCGGCCGTCTTCCATTCAGTCCATTTTGGCTCAAACAGTGACACATGGTGCAATCTGACACTGATGTACCTTAACCTTGGAGTTCACCTCTTATCTCTTTGGAAGTTGTTTTTTTGGGGAAAGCCTGGTCTGATTAGGCGAGATGGCATCCACCCCACCTTAGCGGGTGCTGCGCTTATCTCTAGGAATATGGCCGATTTTATTAACCCCCCGAAACCATGACAACCCAGAGTTCAGACCAGGACGCGGAGTTGTAGTCTTACACACTTCTCTGCCACTTCTCTAGGACTGTCTCACACCCTAAACTCTATAAACTCCATAGATGTTCTGTCTGCTCCCAGATTATTTCAACCAAAAAATAATAAAAGAGGAGTTTCTCATAGGAACCTTATTCAAATCAGAACAAGTTCATTGGTAGAACAGAAGAATAGGAAAATTAAATGTGGTCTTTTGAGATCTCTCTCATCTAAATCTCTTTTAGTGAACGATTTGATAACTGATCATCAGATTGATCTAGTTTGACTGAAACGTGGCTACAGGATGATGAATATGTTAGT
>JASGAT010394366.1:3631-14180 GCA_030220025.1 Chelon auratus | reverse complement strand
GCTCCAGGTGGCAGTTTAAGAATGGACCTTTGGACAGCACTTTCTGGAGGGTAACTAAACAACCACATGGACAACGATGATAAGCAGAGCACATGTTTTTATCTGCTGTTCAGCGTTATCAAGCTCACTTTGAAATTTAAGTCAATTTATTTCCCAATGCTAACAGTCTTCAGCAAATTTACTTGTTTCAAGATAAAACACGCATATCGAAGACATGTGCTTGAAATACAAGAGGAGATTCTGTGGACTGTCTCTTATTCCCCGTTGTTGTTTAATACTGTAATAGATGTTAATGTTTTGTATTGAATATTGCAATATTCTTGATGCCACACAGCATGGTAACACAGTATTCTTTCAAATAATGCAACAATCTTGTAAGGTTTATATCTAAGCTACCAGTTTTAACCATTTCAACCTTGTTTCTGAGGATGTTCTCAATGTGTTGTTGCAAACAGGTCTCAAACTGAAAACTAGTCCTCCGGGGGTCAGTCAGGGGCTCATCCCCCTTTACTACTTGCCAAGATGAGAGATGGCAACTGTGTGATTTCAATTAGCAACAGTCAGAGCCAGAAAGACTCGTCACTNAAAAAAAAAAAAAAAAAAAAAAATCATAAAAAAATCATAAAAAAAGAAAAGCTCAAGTGATCCCAATACATTTGACCAAAAAATCTTAAATTAGATCTTATTGTGCTGGAGCCTATCCTAGCTGTCACTGGGCGAGAGGCAGTGTACACCCTGGACAGGTCGCCAGTCTTCCGCAGGGCTAACACGGGGAGACACACACTCACACCAACAGCCAATTTGGAAACACCAGTTAACCTAACGAGCTGGCGTACCCAGAGAGAACCCATGCAGACACGGGGAGAACATGCAAACGCCACAAAGAAAGGCCCCAGTCAACCGAGGGATTCAAACCCAGAACCTTCTTGCTGTGAGGCATACCACTTTGCCGCCCCGTTGAGTTTTAAGGATGACATAAAAAAAAAAAAACTAGCTGTTAATATTTGTCCAAACAAAGAAACATTTGGAGACAAAACTGCTCTCCTTAACCAGCAAATATCTGGAATACTTAAAGTGAGGTGCAACCAGTTATAATAATTATTTGCAAACGTGCACTGCAGCAGAACCTAAAGCCAGACAGACGTTGCACGGATTCATCCAGATTCATGCAGCGTCTGATGCCTGACCAATTGCCTGAATGCTGTGTAGTTCTGGTGTGTCACTAATTTGACATGACACTGTCTTGGAGTGTGAGCAGTTCTATTGCCCTTCATGGCTTCTGTCTAAAAAACTAGAATATACTGTCATTTAATATCACTTACTCTAATTACAAGTTCCAATCACAGGTACTGCAGTCAAAATTAAATTGTAAATTTCACAAGGTTACAGAGATCAATACACTAAATGAGGTGACATGAAGTCTCTAAACTGAAGTCTTGATTAAATGAATTTGGTGTTATAGCACACCAGAGTGTGCATCCAAATAGTTTTTCTCTGGGCCAGTTTGTTGAGATCATCTCCTCCTCTGTTCTCCTCCTCTCTGGCGTCCTGACCTTCTCAGTCCCACAGAATCTTAGTGAAGAGAGTGAGCCGTGGTTTATTCAGCATAGGGCTTTGTACGTAATTTACGTGTGGCTGAAACTGCAGTTCTGTGTAAGATCACGGATCTATATAATGTTTTAGTTGGGCAAAAGAGTGCTGGCAAGTGCTTCATCGAAACAGCTCTGCCACCTGCAACATTCAGTTTTCGGCTGGTCTACACGAAAAGGATTTATATTTCCGTCCTCGTCGTGGTATTTTTTTTCTGACATATGATACTGCCTGGGATAGACAGACACGGAAAGAAACAATCTTCTCTTAAAAATTTTTTTGCTCCTTAAGTTCTGCCCATATTGTTGGTTGCCGGAAAAGTAATCGACAGCAATGACACCTGCGGCTTTCTGAAAAGTTGAGAGATTTTCACCCGTCAGCTCCAGGAGCAGCCACGCAAAACTGGCAGAGCGCTTGGAAAATAACAAATGTGTTCCTGACAATGGTTGAAGAAAGATTCTGACTTTTAGGGAAAAAATAAACCAAACAATAACCCATTTAATGGAAATTCTGCCTAAAACTGAAACCTGCTCAAAGGACTGACTGCACTGTCTGCACCTTTCAGTCATGTGCAGCTCTCTTTTCTGTATTTTTTTTTCACAAAGTAGTACTGCTTTCCTCTGTTTTGACAACAGTAAAGCAGTTGTCTTGTCTGAATGAACTTTATTGGATTGACTGAGCTGTGGGTCTTATGCTTACATACAGTGTAAACTGTGTTGCAGGTAGTGGCCCTATAGAAAGGCATGTTGACTCAGTGTAAAGGAGCAATGCACTCGGCCTACTTTAAACATTTGTTTTTCCTGAGTGATTGCCATAGTTCTAAAAAGATGGGGAAGTATTGCTATAATTTCCACGCTGCTTAGTCTATCCCCACCTCAAACTCCTGGGAGGATCTTCTTTTCTACCGTGCATTAGAGCGCATAGACTGTGGGAGGCTTTCTATACGTGCTCTTTGTGTGCCTATGCAGCCTCTTGTCCCCCGTGTGCTTGCATTAGCCCGCACGTAGATGTGTGTTTTCAGCCCGCGCGATGAGGGATGGACATCACCGGGGCAGCGCTATGAGTGAACGAGGCAGATCAGTCAAAGACTTAAAGCCCCGCTCCCCAGTGGAGGAAACAGACAGGCTTTGATGTTGATGTGAACAAATAAAAGGCAGCCAAAATGAATGGAATGGACCATTATCTGCAGTGGAGAGGCCCTCCCGTGGAACTGAGCCCGTCTGCCTGCTTTGCTTCCAATCAGGAGGGCGAGGATAGGATTGGGGAAGATGGAGAGAGAGGGAGAGGAGTGTGTGCGCATGTGTGTGTGTGAATGAGAGAGAAAGACAGAAAGAAACGCACAAAAAGACTGGGGGAGAAAGGGTAGGGGTCCAGAATCCCATTGATTTCACTCGTGTGCTAAATCCAAATACCGCAGTGTTCTATATTTGCGAGTGTGTGCAGCCTCTTACAAAGGACATTTGTATATGTAATACCCACTTTAACGCTGCGAGAGGCCAGAGAGGAAGCTCATCACCAGAGCATGCTGAGAATAGTTGATAATTATATCCACCTCGCTATATATGGTCTAGACTACCCAGCCCAAATGCTCAAACTACTAAAAATGCTCCGAATCAAGAGGCATCACTGAACTGTTGAATTGGAAATAATTTTAGAGGCACTAATAATAAGACTTGGCTGGTCCTGTTTAGCACTGCTCATGTTAATTCACAGGGAAACACACGAGGCCATTTGCCAAATCCACAAACACACACACACGCACAAAATAATATCTGCATTAGCCTCCCGCTGAAGCAGAAACTGGAGAAATTAAATACCCATACATGAACCTACATTGACTAGTAGCTAACCAGAAGTAGGCCAGCTAATTCAATTACTATTGTAACATTTGTTATAGGCCAATTCAGAACCAAGTCTTCGCCAAAAGCGAAAACCAGCATGCAAAAAGGTCATTCAATCTAGGAATGAATAGAGGAGTATTTAAAGGCACAGGGAACTTGTTTGCACAAGCAGCCACATGTTAACTATCTTTTGTGCTGGCTGGAAAAAGTGGGTCAGACGCACCGGCAGCAAGTGTGCACCAGGGCTGACAACAGAAAGCAACCAAGACACAGAGAGGATTCATGCAATGCCATGACCCGCAGAGGAAAGTGTGATTATTAGTGCCGGAGGTGAGACAGCATACGTGGATCGGAAAAAGGATGTTTCCAAGAAGCGAGGTTTGGACAGAGCTTGGTTTAAAAATGCCGACTGACAAAATTCCTCAAACTCTCCGATACACTTAAAGTGACAGCCCCCCTCATTTGCATAATAACGCAAAAACGAATAAAGAAATTTAAACGGAAAACACGAAAATAAATAGGAAGACAACAAAAATAGAAAATAGCACTATTCATTGACTGAATACACATACAAGAAATGTTTTTATATATATATATATATATATATATATATTACGGAATATTGAATTTGGAGACAGCCTCAAGTGGTCATCTGAGGAACTGCAGCTTTTCGCACATTCTGTTACACATTCAGCTTAATGCCGAAGTTTCCTCTTGGGTAAAGTTTGCTAAACGTCATCTGTGTTAGCGTTGCTCACAAAGCGGCTGTGTGTGTGGACTGACTAATCAGTACATTCAAGCGGAAAAGCAGCCTTGAAAAAAATTAAGCACTGTAAATCGAACGACAAAGAGTTACAAAAGAAAAACACAACATCTTTTCGCTGTTTTTGAAAAACAAAAGCATTAAACACCCCAAAATAATAATAATAATTAATAAGGCTTACAGGAAGAATAATATGAGTAATTCAGTTTCCGATAATTGTTTTCATCCCAGGAGGATAAATGAGTCTCCGTGAGAGGAACCGATATAAAGCAGGAAGCATAAGATAATGGACTGTTGGCTTCAGCAGAGATGCTCCATGCAAACCTATACCTATTGATGCAATTAATAATGAATAATTAAAAAGAAGACCTTTTACCTGCAGGATGATATGTTGAAATAAAAGATGCAACGTGGACTGAAGGATGGTGTGTTTCCTGCACTGGGAACGTGATCAACTGTTAAACAGAACCCTTTTCTTCTTTTTTTTCCCGGGGTGCAGTCGTTCAGACACGTTCTCAACTCCTAAACAATGCGCCTACTCGTGCGCTATAATCCCAGCGGAAAGCCTGGGAAACTTTTGTTTGTCTTTTTCTTTCGCAGGGCCACGACAGTGAATGAGATCTGGGGGCGTTGGCTGTGAAAAGTTGTAATTAGTTTGCGGTGCCACATCTGCTGAAGGGCAGTCATCTTTAATGAACATCAGCGGCACCTAATGGAGCGTTAAATGACAGTAGGAAATACAAGATGTCGTGGTCAACAAGGGAATGGTTACATCAGTCAGGCCTCTCATATGCTTCAGTACAGAGAGATGTCTCTATGCAGACTTCATCCAGTCCATTTAAACATGCTTCATATAACTTCTCTGGACTTCTCTTAACTATCCTCAACGACGTGATCTGTCTACCTGAGTAAGGACCGCTGAGATCTGAGATGTCCTATTTACTGTTTGGCCTTTCCTCCCCTCCCTTCGTCTGCTTTTATTTTAATAACGTCAAACATTTCTCCGCAGGTTTTTCTGTCGTGAACTTGGGCCGTGGAACACTGAGCTTGACTGAACCTTTGGTTTATTCATGAGGATCAATGAGGAAAAGCCTTTGATAGCCATGAATTATTTAAATGTAACGCTGTTTTTGAATAATTCCTCACTTTAGCAAATATTTCCGCCGCGCGCCGTCCCACCAAGTCTTCACCTCCGCTGTGGCCAGAGGGACGACGGCGCCCGGTCAGATGCAGGAAACGAAAACGGAAAAGGGCGCCCCTCCGTGACTGGGAAGGCCTGAGACTGTGCCGCCACTTCTTTTTCCACTAGTCTGCACAATTTCTCGACTAAGACAAGTGTTCCATAAACTTTTGTTCTGTCCTTTACAGAGTAGGTGTCTCTTTTGATTTCCAAATGGTGGGCACAGAATCTTGGAACGAAACACTTTTTACACAGTTGGTTGGCACTGCTGTCCAAATACTAAGTTGCCTGCAAACGTAAGTCATCTTTTGGAACTTTTTTAAAGCAGAGGAGTGGAGTGCTCTTTTACTGTCTGTTTACTGTCTCTGTCAGCCACACAGGACCTCTACACTTCTATCTTGGACGCAGTCAGTATATTAATACGTCACAAAGATATAAAGTAGCAATGAATAAATAGACTCTGTCAACACATAATTAATCATCAGCTATTCTGATAATAGAGCGAGAAGTCATTTATCAGTTATTTTCCAGCTTCAGGTGGAAGCATTTACAGCATCTCTCTCTTTTATGTCACTGTGAATTGAATCATTGGTTTTGGGTGGATGGTTGATGACATGACCTTAGCCTCAATTTTACAGTTGTTTTAAATAAATTTATAGACTGGATGATAAACTGAAAAAGTAATCAACAAAGTCATAATGACATTTTCATTCGCGGCACTCATCACAATGCAACCGACCCCAGACTGAATAAATCTGTCCCTGGTTGTAATCCAGTCTGTGTCCGTAGGTTAGACTAAAAATAAGCTTGACAATACACATTATTTAGGCTTTGAAAAACATAATTTATATGTCGTATGCAGCTCCTGGTATGTGCTGATTTTTTTCCCCATCTCTTACACTAGTTTCCATTGAGCTAAAATTTCTAATTATAGCCGAATTTACTGCAGGTATGTCTGACCCACTTTTAACTATTGAAATGAACTACTTCAAATTCTCATTTATTGTTTTCTTAAAGGGAAACCGACCCGTAATTTCACACATGCATATAGTATTGATTGTACTATTATTCAGACACAGAAACAAAGATAGGTATGAGGGAAATGTATGAATATTGATTTACAGTGGGCAGTGTATTAGTTATTGTGGCTCTTTGGGTCACAGAGTTATCATGGAGTTATTATAACTTAAGATCAGGAACGAGACCACAGCTCTTGTCATTCTGCTTCCTGTGCTTACCCATAAAGCCGTCCATTCGTCACTGTTCTCAACCCCAATCCCTCTCCTTTCTTTTCTTCCCCTTCCTAGTTTCATTACAGGGGGACGAGGAGACGTATAGCTTTGTAAATCGTGCCCCCACCCCGAGTCTCACTCCCTGGCTTCTCCTCTAACTGAGGATCATCATCCATCTACGCATTCCACCCCTCTCATCCCTTCCCTTCAACCCCTTTTATCCCTCCATCCATTTTCCCCTCATGTCCTGTCTACTGGTAAACTTCCTTGCATCTATTAAGGCGTGGTCTTTGTTAGCGAAACCGTCATTTAATTCGTTGCATGCTTTGAGACTGTATAAAATACTTTTCTTTCTGTCACTTTCGTCTTTCTTTCAAACTTTTGCCATGTTCAATAAATGCACCATTTTGAAATGTGTCGGCGTTTGAAACTGAAACTTGAAACTGACGGTTTAGTGTGTATGTCATACTGTTATTGAGACTGAGAAGTGTGACAAGTCAGTGCAGGTGTAGTTTATCCTGAATGCTGTGGACTGCATACTCTCAGAGGAAGCTCTAATATTACTGATAGGCCTGGTGATTAGTGATAGTTGAGACCCCCTGCTGGTCCTCAATGTTAAGTCCCAACTAATCCCTCATTTAATTTGTCCACTGAGTAGGGACAGGCTCGGACCTTATATCACATTGTATAACCGCCATTCTGTCATGTACACCGCTGCGGCGGCATTACTCTTTACGCTCTGCCGGCTCTGACTCCCTCTCAGTGTCTCCCGGCGCAACGACCATGCATGCACAAACTCTCTCTCCCTGTCCCCGTCTTCCCTCTGTCTTTGAACGCTGATATTATGCGATAGCGTGGCATGGTGGTGTGGCGTGAGGGCAGCGGAGAGAAGAGCAGTGACTGGGATCTTCACCCAGCCGTGCTCTGCTGTTTTACCCCATGTGGTGGCACACAGCGCAGGCAGGAGTGATATAATTAGAATGGAAATTACAGAAAGTTACAGGCGAGCTAAATCCCCCCGCGCATCGCGTGGCTAAAAATGTCCCGGGCAACGCCAGTGGATGTATCACCATAGCAACAGCCTTCTTCTGCACTCTATTTTCAGACTGAAAAGGGAGAACCATCCAGAGAGGGAAAGAGAGAGAGAGAGAGAGTGAGAGGGGGGAAAAGAGCCAGGAAGGGAAGAAATGCAAACATTGCCGTTTCTGTAGAAATTGATACATTATTCAAGTAAGAAAAACATCTCCGAGTGAGTGCTGGCGGATGGGAAGTGGGCAGGTATGTGTGCTTGCCTGTCAGGGCTAAACTGAACTGTCTTGGGGGCATTAGTGTGACGGTCATACAAGGACAGCGGGGTACTGTGGGCTTGACTTACACATCTCAGCAGAGGTCAATGCTGAAATCCACACCGGCAGCCAGAGATGTTAACATCAATGCAGCAGTGTGATGAGGCACCGGCTCCTATTTTAATCAATCACACATCAAATGGTTAGGGGTTGAACTGCTGTGGAGAGTGAGTCATCCTATGGAGGAAATGGAGTTGTAATTTGGGCATCAACGAACCTGAGTGGTAGCCAGTGTTTTAGGTTCAGCGCCGTGTCAAGGGCACCGTGTCATTGCTTCGACTCGACCAGTGAATCAAACATCTGATTTATGACGCGCGTCTGAAAATAGCTCTGAAAATTAAATCCACGATCAAGCCGCGGAGAGAGAGAGAAAAAAACCTAATCCCAAAGCACTTAGTCTCAATTCTTTTCAGTTTAGTTCAGTTTATTATAATTCATTTCAGTAAAATGTGGTTTATTAGCATAGCAGCTGAAAACCAAACGCCGAAGCATAAAGACAAAAGATCCATGTTTTCTCTCTTTCTGTCTGTCTGCCGGACTAATCAGGTCTGAAATAAAAGCTCTCTATCTCTCTTTTCTCTCTCTCTCCCACACACACGTGCCACTCTCTGTCCGTCTTTCCATCTCCTAATGTTTCTCTCACCCCCCGGGGGGTCTGATTGAGCCGGCTGGGAGGCATGGATCTTTCTTTATTGATCCGCCTGCTGAATCACTTATCCCTTTTCCAATGGCCTTCATCACCGCAATCTGGTTTTAGCACTCTCTGCATGCCAAGATTTCCTTACTTGTTCAGCCAAGATCCCCAGTTGGAAAAAAAAAATGCAATAAAAGAATATTCATATAATAATTGGACTGCAAAGAACCCACTAATTGTAATGAATAAGAGTTTCTTATGCTAATTAGCCAGATCAGATAACAAATGCCTCGTGGAACAAAACGCGGCGTCTAAGATGAACGCAGCTTCCAGTGGCAATCAATACGATTGGTCGAGGAAATTGGGTAATTGTTATATATAGCAATACAATCGCTCAAGGAAGCATCAGCGCTAATGGACATTACAGATTCTCGTTTGGGCCAGATGTTGTACTTCATTTAGAGTTTAAAGCAGGAACATACACCGTGACGAATCAACAAATGGATTACCCTCAGTAGATGTTAAAGAAGCAAAATCCATCCGCAGGAGTGTGTCCAGAGACATGACGGAGAAAAAAAAAAAAAGTTTGAGGTCAGTTTCCATAGAGTAGTGCAAATGGTTAATGCAGCCAGATGATGCGATGGTTCTCAGTCTTCCATGGCTCAAAAAACAAGGCTAAAAAAACTGTATGTACCCATATTCAAACCTTGACACTGAAGTCTCTGACAAATGATGCGTTGCCAGTCTACAAGTCATTTGGGGAAGAAAGCAAGATCATTATATTGCTATATCTGTATAATAATTACCCAGTTTCTTCAACCACATGTCCATGTCCACATACACCTGAAGGACAAAGGACACATTGACTACAACAACTTACACAGTTTAGCCAGAGAAGACAGATAGTTTGACTGAGACCACCAACCGATGTCTGATGTTCGCAATAAAACACCAACTCCCCACTAGTCATTTAGGACTTATAAGCCCCTTGGATGAGTGGTGAAAAGGTCTTCAAGAAACCCAACAACTCCAGCCATCTCTGCTTCTGCTTTGGTTTTATGGGTAAGAACAGCAGGATCTTCACATGGAACCGGTCTGTTTTTGAACTAGGTGAAATGCAAAGTAAGAGCTCTCATTTCCCGTGGCGTTTACGTGGCGATACATTCGACATTTAGTCCAATCTGTTCAGAGACAACAGGCTGTAATCTCAAAACAAAGCCGTTCGAGGCTTTACAGACAGACTTAGAAGTGGATCAAAAGGAAGCCTGCTCACGTGTGAAATTCCATTATGTACCGCAAAGGCGTGCAAACGAATCTTAATATTTCAGACCAACCGGAACCAGAACCAAGCAAATACCTTTTTAAATGGCGCACAATGAGGTTAATATAGCTGCAATAAACAGCTATCCATATGGCTGTGAAATTATGCAGACAAGGCAAAGCTGAGGCATATATTTATATGGCTCGCTACAGTGTGCAGGCTACTGGACAAATACAAACCTGTTATTATCACCATCCATCAACTTGTCATGCATCATTTTTTTTTTCTCTCCTACTGAACCAGCCAACTGAAGAAAAGAGGCAAAGCAAGAAGCCATCCTGAATGATTGCAATTTGATAGATATTGTATAAATGAAACAACCAGTCGATGGTCAACCCGTTCATCCAGTTCAACGGCGAAAGGAAACTGCGTGCAATACCCAAACTCTTGTGGATTCAGCGTGCTGCCAGGGCCGCTCGTGGCTCTGCTTAGCAGATGACTGCTGCGGCGTAGATCGCCATAAACATGTTTGAAAGTGGTGTGGTTTTTTTGGCGAAGCTGCAATATTTTCAACTCTCAGCACCTGGCATACTGAACGTTAAAAATATGTTCTCCCATGCTGCTGGGAACATGTTCTTTCCACTGAAAACAACCGGGAAAAGAAGCCAACACTGTAAAGACTAGTCCCTGGTGGTCATGCAG
>JASGAT010394365.1:0-11597 GCA_030220025.1 Chelon auratus | reverse complement strand
TAGACCCTCTAGGTGGATTAAATGAGTAATTTCACTCCAGTTTACACTATAAAGAATTGCATGGCTTTATACCACGAACCAAAACCTAGCCCTACATCCATCGCCTATTCATTGACACTAATCTGGGTACTCTGTTGACAACGGCACCCTGGCCTGTGTCCCCATTCTTTGCCCCAGGCCAATTCTAGCTACATAAGGGAAATGGAGGTCCAGTTTGTTTTCACAGGGATAAACCCTCTGAGAGCTAAGACCTAGGAACCGACTGTGACAGGTTGAACAGTCACCCCACCCCCCGCCGCGGCCACTACCAAGCATATGTAAACTTCCTGCTCTGGCATCAGACCAAGCAGCAGCTTTATTTAGAAGCATGTCAGGCCATGTGTAAATATATCCTAGGTCAAACCCAAGATTCAAGATAAAACTGACTAACTGAGCAGCTTACAAAAGTAAAACAAACCTCACACTATATTAATTTGATGTTTTGATTACCTAGTTAATGCACAGGGACACAGGAAATGTGGATGTTTAAAAACACATCCAATACATAACAATGGATCTTAGATGTTGTCTAACCTCTGAATATATTCTGTTCCTACCCAATCTTGTGATCTGTGAAGTGTCCAATGGCATGCTAACGTAAGTCCCACAATACAAAATCAAATTTTACCAAAGTATGGTTTGTGTATCCAGAGTCAGACCAGCTTCTTCTTCCTGCCATCAAATACATTCTTGTCTAAACACAATCACTATTGTTGCACAACTTCATTATAACATCCTTCATTACAAGAAACACACACTATACACACAAAATAGTCCTTGATGAGCCCGTTAGAACGTATTTGTAAAAAACACAATTATTCAGCATTTGCACACATATGAAGTATGTATTTGTGACTTATACCTATGTCTTTAGTTAGAACTAATGGGTTCCACAGTCCAACAAATTTCTTTTTTTGGTCTTTTAGTCAATTAAAACCTTAATGATACTTGACCAAATACCATAAGGTAAGTGAGAAAACACATAATTAAGTAGAGAACCTTCCTCATCGTAATATATGAATATTAGTTTGTTAAAACAATCTTAAACGGCGTCTGCTTTCTAGCTTGTTCCCGTGCTTCACCAGCAAATGGAGGTGTTGACTCTGTAGTCATTAGTTATCTTGTGACTTGAGGTAAGTTGTTACAGTTTAGCTGACAACTAGCTGCCGATGGCCATGAGACGCAGCTGACAGCTCTAGAAAATAGCTAGTAAATGGATCCACGGCCACGATTACTTTGTTCGAAAAGCAATCTTGGCCAACTAAAATAAGTCAGAAAAGTGAATAAAATCAATCTGTTAGTAGAAACAGCCAAAGAAAAAAGCAAAGAGGTGCATACAAATGAATTAGAATATAAATTCTTAATACTAAAAAGCTTCAAACATGTCACAAGTAGTTGGTCAGTTCTTTGTGTTACACTTTAAATGCACCAAAGCTGAGTTTAGATTAGTAAGCACACTGAACTACCAACAGAGGAACTCATTTCATAGAAGAATAAGGCCAATATGCCTGTAGGAAGCTGATGACATCTCTTGGATATTTTTATGGCTAGTGTCAAATATCTTTAACTACAAGTTCTATAAAGGATGGTGGTGAATACCAATGAGTTCCTCGATACACAGCTACAGCAGCGTCAATGATCCCATTAACCTACAGGAGGTTAGTTTTCATGCAACACAGAATTGTGAGCGAGTGACGGGTGAGAGAGTTTAGCAAGGGAAATAGAGATGGGGGAAAGGAAGAGGGATCTGGGAATGCCACAAAGGAAAACAAGGCATCACAGATGGAGGATGGTAAGGACAAGGAGCGCTTCCACCTTCAGGTTTTCCAGGTCTTTCTCGTATTTCAGCCGCAGAGTGGTTATGTCGCCTTGCTCTCCTCGCCGTCTCATCTCTTCAGTCATGACTGAGACTTGGGTTACCAGTTCTTGAATGCGCTCCTTCAGGGTTGAAGTTTGGAGGGACGCATGATGCAATGGTGCACCCTCCTCAGTCCCGTTCCTGTCTGGGTTTGCAGGACTCATCATGCTCCTCAGCTCTTCCATTTCCCGGTCAAACTTCTCTAAGAGGTTCTTCCTTTCCATCTGATGCTGCTTCTTCAGGTTCTCCATGCAGGTCGACAGTGAGTCGATCTCTTTCATGTTTTCTTCTGAACGGATCCTTAGTGTCTCGCTGGCATTTGCAATTTCCTGCCTCAGCTTTTCAGCTTCCTGCTCATAGTCATCTTTGACATCTTGTAGCTCCTTCTGGTGTCTGGCTATGATGTCCTGGAGATCAGTGGTTTTATCTACTGAATCTATGGCCTCTCCTTCAGTATGGATCATAGTTTGTGGCCCTGTGGCAGTTTTCAAAGAGGCCTGAAGAGCTGTGAGTTTAGACTGGAGCTCGCTGGCAACTTCTCTCAATTTCGGACAGTTTGGACAATCCAAGCTACTCGTCGGGACATCTGCCTGAATCTGCCTTAGCTCTTTCTCTTGCTGGACTTGGAGCCTTATGATCACATAAGATGTGTATGCTTCTTTGAGAGATTCAAGCAGATATTCTGAAAATTGTTTCTGTTCTCGACCAAGACCGAAGCTTGCCAGAGCCAAAGATAGGAGTTTGTCATCTTGGTCCATCTTCAAAGCGGAGGCAATCTGTTTCAACCTCTGTGACTTTGCCTCCAGGGTTTCTCTTAACCGTTTAAGAATCAAAGCATTTGTTTCATCATTAAGCCAGGTGTACACTGACGCAAAATCTGTCCCTACACCACTGTCGGCCTCTGCTTTTGGACAAATCCTCTTTATCAAGTGCATCAAGCTCTTCTGTGCTGTCATCTGTTCCGCTATCCTCCTTTCACAGTTGTTCCTGTTTTCCTCTGGTTTCGCTTCAATGATGCCCAACAGCTGGCTCAAGAACTCTCCCTCTAAAACCATTCTCACATCTTTTCCACTCATGCAAAGTGGCTCTTCTGTCAAAGAACCAAATAAAGTGCTTTTTAAATCACCAAGCATTCTTTCCACATTAACCTCTATCTTTGCTAACACCTCTAGAATCTGATTTATTGCCTCAGACCTCATCTCAATCTCTTCTACTACTTGCTTTAAAAGTCCTTGATCATCAACCTGCTTCTCACCTACCTCAACACATTCGCCAACATCCTCTTTATCTCCACCAGTTTTCATTTCTAACTTCTCTTGTAGCCTCCCTATTTCATTTTCTGCTTCTGCTAGCTTCTCCCTACTGACTCTCTCATACTCGTGGTTTAGTGTGACTAGTTCATTGTTCCTAGCTTCTAGTTCCATACAGCGCTGCTCTGAAGACTGAAGGCTTGCCTCAGTTTCAAATAACTTGGCTTGCGATGCTTCGAGTAGCTCTTTGACTTGCTCTTTCTCTGTGTGCAATACCTCGTCCTCATAATCTGCCTGAAAGCCCAGACCTTTTAGTGTGGCCTCTTTCAACTGTAGCTTCTTTTCAGTGTCTTTAAGGGTGCTGCCAAGCTCCTCTAATGTAACCAGTGCTTCATGGAGCCTCAAGGACTTCTCATTCAGCTCCCTCTCATAATACTCCCTGTCTATGGCACTAGCTTGATTTTCAGCCAGTTCTGCTTTCAGTCTCTTCAGCTCTTCAATGACGAGATGATGCTGCTTGCCACCCTGATGGCTGATGAGTTCCACTTTCAGTCTGTCTATTTCTCTGTCTGCCTCAGTCAGCTGGTTCACTATCTCCTGACATCGTTGCTTCAAAGCTCCGTTCTCGCTTGTTAAAAGTTCGACCCTCTGAGAGAGCATCCCAATAGTCACATCACTTGTCTCTGAGTGGTTTTCAATTTTGGACCCATGACTGTAGGGACTTTTAAGGCTGTCAAAACTCTGCTTCTGAACTTTCCCCACCATATCCTCCATGGTTAGTAGACGGGCCTCGTATTCGCGGATGCTCTCGCCAGCTCTCGCCAAACTCTTTTTTATTGTTTCATTTTCTACCTCCTGCTGGTATTTCCAAGTCTCCAGGAGCTTTTGAAGCTGATGTTTCTCTGTTGTCTCTTGATTACAACTATGGAATTTCAACACATTCCCTAGCTCCTTTAGAGTCAGAGGTTTACCAGTTAGCAAGTCTTCTAGTTCTTGAATCGCCTCCGTACTGTCCAGGAGTAAGAAGCTAATGGTTTTCTGGACAGGTTCAGGGGGAGGACCTTCCAGAATGGCAGTTTTTTGGGGTTCAGAAAAGTAAGGTTCCTTGATGGGGAGGTGAGAAAGCGTGAGGCCAAGCTGTGCCTGCATATTGCGCTTTTTCAGCTCTTGCAGCTTCAGGAGCTCTTTGGTCTCCTGGTACTTCTTTGTTAAACTCTGTGCTTGAGAACTAACCAGTTCAGGCCTCTTCGTCTGGGGCGTCACATCAGCCTCCAGACCCAAAGGGTGCTTCAGCTTGGAAAAGGGGACCAGACAGTTGGTTAACACACAGCAGGGGAGACACAAAGCTTGCTAATAATTCTCAGCCTTAACTACCAATCATTTCCCACAAATCAGATCAAATAGTGACATTACAATTAAAATTACCACATGATAATCCCAAATTATGCAAACTAACAGTGATTCAAAACAATTAAAATTTAAATGTGTAAATTGAAAGCAAAGGAAAGAGATTAAACGACAGGGGTTAGTTAATCACAACAGGGCATGCACATTAACTGGTTAAAAGTTACTTCATGTAGTCAGTAATGCAATATTAGTTTCAGTTGGATGGTTTATGGATGGAAGGCATACCAGGTCCTACAAACACACATTTCTGAAGTTTCTGGTCCAACCTCATGTTTACACCAATGCAATTATTTTCTGTGAGGGCACAGTCAATGGCATTACATGATTTAAGTCTAAATCTTCAAGATATTTTCAAACGTTGTCCAAAATCACAGAAAAAAACACAAATTGCATACAGCAACACAACACTATGTTATAAAGTAATACTTGCACCAGTACTTCTACCGTATAAACAAATGAAATTATCTTTTAAAAGTAATCTTTCAGCCTTTCTTTGACAAATCCATCCATACATCGACACACAAGCACAGAAATCAACATCCAACATCATACACTTAGGTCATTTCATCGCTAAATACAAAGTTTGTTAACAGATATAACAAATGGATGGTCTGTAAAGCAGTTAATAGGAGATGAGAATCTGATGTCCATGCAAATAATTAGAATACAAGCCAAGAGGTTATTATTACTCCATGTTGAGTCATACATTTCAACAAGATACGCTATTTTTCCAGTGACCACAAGAATGACTCTGATTTTAACTGAAGAAAGCTATAACTAAATGTTAGCATGGAAGCTAAAATGATGACTAATTAGATTAATCTAAAACAAAAGTGAAAATGTAAAATCATAAACTGGAAATGGATATAAATATAAAATGAATGAATATAAAAACCTACAACTCTTCCACTCCATTTGCACTTTTCCATGATCTTTTTTTAGATCCTGAACTCTATGTAGTTTTAAAGGTGTGTTCATCACACAATGACATCCAAATGGAAAGGGTGGGGAATTAACTAATGGATACAAGCAATTTCATGTTTTTACTGGATTTTCCATGGAAAATGACACTTTCTACTGTCTCGATTTCTAACTAAATTTATTACTATTTATTATCATGAGTAGGTGGTAACATATTTAGATACAGTTTTCTTCCTACATAGAATAGATTCTTTCAATATTTATCTGCAGATAAATTGGCTTTTTTTCTCTTTCAGAGTTAGAGCAAAACAATCCTCTGCAAGTCACATCAGCAGCAACCAAACAAGAGTTTTGCTTCATAATCAACAGCACACTGAAATGACAGCTACCATGAGTTCAGATATAGTACAGAATTACAACACAGAGAGAGGAGATTAACTAGCAGAAGCTGATGTAGAATATCATTGTTTTTCACATGCAATGAACTCATGCAAAGGAACGTATCTCTAGCCGTTTTGTTGCTTCAATGTCAGTTGGATGTTGTTGTTTTTTTTAAATATAACATGCAAAGAATGTTACAAAATGAAGTAGAAAATATTGCTCAGTTGAGGATGTACTCATGAAATTTACAAAAGGACTCCCTATCACAGCAGAATAACATCAACTGTAATGCAAGCTAGTGAGTGAGAACGAGTGAGAACTCACCGGAGAGATGTAACCAGTCCGGACGTCCTGCTCTCTCTCCAGAGCTGTTCTCAACTGGAACTCCAGTTCCTGCTTGTGCTTGTTTGAGTCAAGGAGCTGCTGGTGACAGCTCTCCAACTGCACCTTCAGGTCCTCTATCTGCAGGAGCAGCAGGCACAATCTTGGATCAATTAACCATTTCTTCAAAGGATGCCCATAATATAATATAATATAAACAGGCTCATTTCATTTTCTATGAAATCCCAATCAATTACACAAATAACAAATTCAGCTATATATAATAGGTAGACGTACCCCTTGCTTGTAATTGTCCAGTAGCTTCTCCAACTCTGTGGTCTCTTTGGATTGCACTGTGGTGGGCAGAGGCACCCTCCTCTCATCCCGTATGGGTGTCTTCTCCACCTGTCGCCAGTGTTCTTCAATCACTTCCTCCACCCTTTGCTGTCTCTCCGCAGAAATAGGACCCAATGGATCGCTGTTTCCGACTCCCTCACCACTCTCATAGTCCGTCCTCCCCGCTTCTTTAACAGACGTGTTGTCTGGGCTCGTAACAGAGTCATACCTCTTCCGCCTCTCCTCTCTTTTTCTACTGCGCTCAAGCTCTCCCAAGTCTGCCTCTTGTGCCCTTTGTTGAGCCAAAGCCTGGGCAATGGGCCTGAACTCTGCCCAGTCAAATGTCTTAGAGCGGCCTTCTCGTCTGCGTTCACGCGCTCTGCTCTTTATGACTCCCGGAGCAGATTCCCTCTCCACAGACGAGGCCTCAGAGGAAGGAGAGTCCTGAGTGACGTCTGGTCTGATCAGACCCTCCAAAGGAGTGAACGAGCCGTGATCCTCAGTCAAGCTGAAAAGAAGAAAGGAAGAAGAAAGAAAGTTTCAGCAGCTGTAAGTTGCCACTTTGGTTGTGAAGTATTGTCCCAATCCCCAAGAAATGCATGTGCAGAAATACACTGATTTAATGTACTCATAAACATGTCTGCACACATTTCCTGAGAACTTCACTACTGACAACATATATACAGTGAAACCAGTTTAAAATAGTCATTCTGTGGATTTAGAGACATGGACAATTGAAACCGTATCTGTATAATAGTATTATTGTGATGTATTCTGACCTGGCCACGTCAGGGGCCGTGGAGGGTCTGACATTCTTCATGACTGCTTGGATCCAGTTCCTGCGTATTCCTGCCGTCATGGCTGACAGAGTGTGCACTCCTTCCTGGGTCTAAACCAACACACACACAAAACACACAAAAAAATGGAACACTTACATGTAAGGCACTAGCAAATAAAAATGATACCTTTTTTTGGGTTTAGACTGAAAGTATAGACCAGCAGAGAAGGCTTCGCTGGCTCTGACAGCCGACCACTGCCCTTTTCTCTATAAGTATTCAGAGTACAAATAGGGAAAGTCTCTTACATGAATTTGAAAACCGTAGTTGCGTTGTGCCTGGTATTCAGTTACATTGAAACAGGTGGACAGGTCGATCTCCCCGTCCAAGTCAGAGGCCTGAGGCAACAGGATGAGGCACAAGGCAACATCACAATGAGGCGATCATAATGAAAAACCAGCAGGTATGTAGAAATAAAAAGAAATGACTGAGCTCACCTCCTCTGCAATGGAATCCTTGTAGTATCTGAGGCTGTGATCCGTCAACACAAACCAGTACTTCTTCCACTATGATGAGGAATGAAACAGAGTTTGTCCACACAATGTTCAAAGACAAAGATTTGTCTTTTCAGTCCATTGAAGATGGAACATCAAAGCTTTGGAAAGGCTATAGCATGCTACAGACATTCACAAGTGTTCTAGATGGACGGTTCAGAGGCTGTTTGAACTGGATTTGACTTTCCAGCACTCCTCCACTCTACATTTAGTTCCTTCTTTACATGGGTTACTAATCAGCTAATAAAATTGACAAGTACCTGTCCTTGCTCGTCCAGCTTTACCATCCAACCCTTCTTGAAGTTCAGCAAATCCGGCTAAAAAACAAAACAGAACAGTGAGAAATGATCTGCCAGCAATGAAGAGAATAGAACATGCAAGACGATCTCAGAAGCAAACGCAAACCATTTTAGTATTCTTCTTGAAAACGTTGTAAGAGCAGATTATCATTTTGTGCTCCACAAACTAAATAAAGCGCTAGAAATCCGGCCATAACAAGTTCCATAACGATCAGCGAAGTGTCAAATTTTCCAGTTCAAAATATATTCACTGTTCAAAAATGAAGAGCAGCAAATACACATGCTCACTCAGTCAGCTGAGGGTAGAAGTTGACCCCACCAATGGACTGGACAAATAAAAATTCAAGGAAGTAAACTGTGGACATGTGGACCACTGGTCGGGGGCAACTTCTGTTATTTGTGCTGTTGGGCTGTGCCACTCGCACTCAGTGCTCAGCACTGCTGTAGACTGCTGTGATTCCACATAGTGGAAGAAAAAAGCTAACACACACACACGTGATAGGTGACCACAGAAAGCAGTGATAAGTTGTGATGAACACTCAAATTCATACACCATCTCTCTTTTCCTACCGGCATATAGTAACGTACACAGCGCAGAAGGGGTGTAGTGAACAACAGGCAAAGTCTGCACACAGAAGGAGCAGAATGAGGAGTATAACCTGGAGAGGAGAGGAAGAAGAGGGGCCTGCACTGTCCTCTGCAGCATGGAGGTTGAGTCAACGATAACTACATCCTTACACCGCCAGACCAAGGCCAAGGAAACATTACAAATAAATCACAATTGAGGCTTATTTGTGGTTAAGGCTTCTCAAAGGTCAGAGCTGGTTTGCACCACCACCAAGAAACATGGATGTGTGGATTAAATGGGGAATATTGATTATTCTAAATATATATATTCACAAAATGGTAATATATAACTGTATGGGTCATGGCGCACTTTCAGTTGAAAATAGGAAAGCTGTGACAAATACCCAGTTCGTGACGTCCACTGAGACCTTTCTTATCGTTTAATTCTCCTAGCTGTGTTACCTAACCAAATCAGCCCCAAACAACAACCCAGCGACCTCTCTCCACTCAGCTGAAACCCTGGCGCTGCTGCTGACCCCGGATCCTACGGCTTAGCAGAACAGGAGAGGCTTTGTCTGGGAGAACGCAGATACGCGCAGAACACACTGACCTTTCAATATTCAAGAGGTAAAGTCTAAACAATTGGAACAAAACTGTGCATTAATTTATCAGCTTTAAGTAGACGTTACAACCTTTAATATAACCGATATTTGGTGGGTTATAGTTTCAAGTGTCAATGATAAACTTTAACGAATGTGAAAGCATAAAGTGAGACGATGAAGACAAAACTAGAGCTAACATTACAAACTGGACTCAATCCAGTACCGGCTCAGTTCACCATTAAGAATATCTTCTACTAGAGACTATACTGAAACTCCTTTTTGTTATACTACATTCAGGAAGTTATGAACTGTAACTCAGTGATACTACCCACCAGGTGACACAGAGGTGGGCTTGGAGTGTCAGGATCCCAAAGACTAATTCTAGATTACCCAACATACTATTACAAGAGATGTCTTCTCTTATTTGTCTTCAGTGCTCTGTCCTTATTATATTTTAATTGTGGCAAGCCATGGGAATCAGGATGTTATCTTAAATACTGTGAAAAACAAATATAATAAACAACACATCAATGTTGACATAAGGCGTTACAACCCAGCGATGGAAACACCTTGAGCAAACACGGTGGTTGATTTCTTATTAGATGAATCAATGCCAATGATGAATAAACACCGGAAAGTCCATTATGTACACAAGTAGTGGACACTCACCGTCATGACCGACTCAGTGGTCCTTCGGTCCAAAGATTTGGCTCTTCTCAGAGGGGGCAGGGTGGAGGGGAAATCCTGACCCATGTCATGCCTCCGCTCCTAAATGACACATAAACAAGCTTTTCAATGTTTTTTACACCTATGTAAGGTAAATTAACTCTCAAAGTCTAACAAAATAGATGTGGGATGACTCATACGAAGGTAATAGCTTCAGAACCAAATGTTTTTATGGTGGTTGTATTAAGATATAAACATGAGGAATACATCAAACTGATCCATTCTTCTCTAATCTGTCTGTTTTGATGACATTAATGGGGTGTGGAGAAATGTCATGACAACCACTCCTTCTTCTATGTCATACCCACATGTTTTGTGACGGTAAACTCGGCAGAGCACAGCACTAAATCAAAGAGAATCAAAGCAATAATACACATTGGTAGCGTGAGGCTGAACGTGCCAGCTCTAAATACGCAGCTCTGTGTGTGTATTGTTTCAAAGCACTAGTAAGAAGAACAGAGTAGAGCGGTAACGTGTGCGTGCAGTACAAGGCGCACAAGCAGGCTTGGCAGCTTGATCTGTGAGTGTGTGCGATATTTTCATCTGTGCATGACTGACAAAGATCTGGGACCTGACAACCAGTGTCAGACTGTGACTGTGTGTTGGGCCACTGCCTTGCTAAAGTCGGGTTTGGGCCGTCTCACTGAACGCAGAGGGCCAGGGTGGGAAAGGGAAGCATAATCACCAGGGGAATCCCACCACAGAATGGAAACTGGAAATGAATACAGCACACGCTACTGACCTCTGACCCACAACCAAAACAAAGACAGGACAGAGAGAGGGAGAGGATGGAGGGAAGAGGGCGAGGGGTGAAGGAAAAAGATAGAGGAGTAGTGCGTGTGTGTGTGTGTGTGTGTGTCTGTGTGTGTGTGTATATGGGTGTGGGGTGAAGGGACAGAGGCGGGAAGGAAAAAGAACTAAACCAGCGCTTGTGGGTCCACTGCTGAGAGCACATCTGTTCTGCCATGTGATGTTGTTTAAAATCACTGTTTCAAGTCTCACCGTATCTATTGTAAACCGTAGCACAAAGTTGGCACTGTTGGATCAAATATGCTAGCGCGCACACACGCACACACAGCAGTGTTACCTCTCTATGGAAGCGTCTGTGCTCACTTCGGCCCTGTCTGGCTCCACTTCTCCCCGATTCCTCCACCTCCATTTTCTCTTGATTCTCCAGCTCCAAGGCCTCCAACTTTTCAATAACACCAGAGCGACTGAAAAACAACAAACACACACAAAGTTTAACATTGTAAAAAAAATGTGTTGAGTTTACTTAGCCTAGTGTAGCGAGAATCAGTTATTATCAGAATGTGAGTCTGGTAAAACGCCATTTGAGCTTTTTTCAACTGACAATGAGAAAAAAAAAAACCCTGCACACAATTGGATAGTCCTACAACCAATCGGAGACATTTTGTTGTAAACAAATTCAACGCCACAGCGCTCTGATGACATCTACGTATGACCGCTGTAACTCTTCTGTCCATCACCACATAAAGCCCGCCCAAATGATTTGATTGGCCAAGCAGATCCTTGCCAGCGCATAATCAGTATATACAATAT
>JASGAT010394362.1:59585-84976 GCA_030220025.1 Chelon auratus | reverse complement strand
AAAAAAAAAAAAAAAAGATGTCCTGTTTTTGGATCTTTCAGATCAAACACTGCATTTGCACACCTCAAATTCTTTTGCATCTTTTTATCAAATGGTTTTGCTGGATGTTCAGGAAGTCACAGGGACAGCTCTTATGTTGAGAGAGCCATTTGTGCTCTTTATCTGATAAGAGCTGGTAATGGATTTGTTCAGAAAGTGCTGGTGTGTCTGTTGCTTCACCAGAATAAAACAAACAGACTTAGCTTTACGACCAATCTCTCCATAGATTAAGGACTTTCTCATCTTCTCTTTGAAACAAATTAGTTTCATTCAGCAGTTAATAGCTATTAAAAATCTGCATACATTAGTTTGTTTTTTCATCTATATGTTACTCAATAATGTGTTTATTCTGCGAATTATAACTGTGGGTTCGTTGACAAGGAGTGTCTAAAATCAGTTTGAAGAACTGACATGCACAAAGGTTGACTGACAAACTGGTGAGGTACATCCCAGAGTTGACTCGGGTTGACTTGAGTAACACGACCTATTCCTATTTAAAGAAGAAGAAACTTCAAGAAGAACAACAGAGGAGATACATTTTCTGGATTGTCAGGCATGCAGCAGATTCTGGATGCGAAGAATGCGACAAAATAGCAGAATTACAACACAGAAATGCACAACGTTCTTGACACAGCTAGTGCATATTGCTTTTAAGAACTGTATAACAGAGAGAAACGAAAGCCAATTAAACATTTTACCACAAAAGGCATGTTGCACAAATACAGAACAATAGCTGTCAAAAAGAACGAACCAACTTCTAACTAATACAATACTGGCTTTGACTTGTTTTGAAAAACATACTTACTGTGCGCAGCATGCTGAGAAGATTGCAAATCTCTATATCCCAGACATTTCTGTGTCCCCATGTGTTTTCCCTTCCTTTGTCTTACCACTTTGAGCTGCTATTTCCCCTTTAATATAGTGCCATTCATTTGGGTGCCATTTGCTTGTAGAGAGAGGTGCCTAGTTAACAAAGGGAGAAGAAAAGCTATTAAAATGGATGGCTTTTTAATCAACAGGAAGCTACCAAAGCTCAGAGGCACAAGTTGTTCTCTGAAACCTCCTTAATCATCCAACAAACACAATTATCACCACCGCTTTCCTGCGAGCCAGTTCTGGTCTGCGTTGTTTGACATCTGGAGTCTTGATTTTAGCAAATTTTCTTTCTTTTTTTTTTTTTCTTTTGATCAATGTGAGAATTTGTTTCATATGTTCATTTGCATTTGTGTGTTGGAAATACGGCCCTGTGGTTGTTTTGTTTTTGCCGCGTTGCTGTTATGAAAGAATAAAAAAAAATCATGGCAGGGAAACTTGTGTTATCTCAGCAGGACATCGTGCTCCAGGCTCCCTCTCTGTCATCTTTGTTCCCAGACCAGTATGCTCACTAGATTCAACTTAGTTAATCTTCATTTATAAATCTGGACGCTCAAAGACAAAGCAAAGATAGAAGGGCGTTGTAAATCTGATGAGAGATTATTCATGAGTGTCAAAAAAATCTACAGCTGCATAGCTAGAAGCTGTTGCTAAATGAATGCTTCCATTTCTCACCATAGTCTCTGTGGGGAGTGTTATGAAAGTACACACACACACTTAAAAACATTATGTATTCACCAGTTTTTCAATTACATGTTGGTCTAGCAGTGCTTTTAGAGATATTATATGAAGCATGGAAGCTGTGTGCATGTAGGGCTGGGCTTCATCTAATGACTTCCTGTCACGAGCAGCCTGTTCATGGAAGTGTGTGACAGTATCGACAGTTCTGAAGCTATTCAGTCCAAGTCCAACCGCTAGCTGCTGAAGACCAAAACAAGACTTGATTAGGGATGCCACGGCAGGGATGCTTCGCTGTACAGCTGGACAGTTGCACTGACAGCAAGGTATCAGCCTGATACGAGCAGCTGAGGAAAAACAAGAAGCTTAAGAGAGGGGCTAGCAAACCAACTCAGCTGTACTAGAGTGCAGGCAAGCATTCTGCAGTGACAGCTATATTAGTGCTAATGACAGGCTGTGTTTCTCTGTGGCACAGGTGCACTTGGGCTGAAAGACAGAATAACTGCTGGACCTATGAAGAGACATGCAGATTCAGGTTGCACAGTGAAACCATTTCATATGTAAATGTACGGTAAAAATACAACCAGTCCCAGTTTTTAACTAACAAAGCCATTTATCATGACCACTGGATGCCCTCATAGGGCTGTGTGCCGAGACCTTTGCTCTATATGCGTTTTTACCAGACACTGGTAGTGACTGGTGTCACTTCCCATGAGAGTACCATTGTGCCATTGGCCTGATCACTGTAGGCCACAATGTTAGAACAGCATATTATTCATCACTAATAGAAGAAAACAAGAACAACCCCAGATTTCTTCTCAGTGCTGTAGCCAGGCTGACTAAGAGCCACAGCTCTGTTGAGCCATCTATTCTTTTATCCCTCAGTAGTAATGACTTCATGAGCTTCTTTACAAATAAAATTGTAGGCATTAGAGAATAAATTCAAGGCATCCTTCCGACAGCTATCAAAGATGTAAGTACAGTGGCATTAGAAACTTCTGTAGGACCTAATCAATATCTGGAAAGCAGCCCACTAGAGCAGGAATGTCATTTTAGTTCAGGTGCCACATAACGCCCAATTTGATCTCAAGTGGGAGGACCAATAATATAGCATAATAACGTATAAATAACAACAACTCTAATTTTTTCCATTTGTTTTTCTGCAAAGACGAATAAGTAAATAACCTCACAGCACACCAAAGGTAAGGAACAGCAGAAACAGAAATTTCTGTTTTTACAAACACAACACAACAACCAACACAAATCCAAGGAACTGACATGGAGGAGAAAGAATGATCACACCACACTGCTGGACATCCAGGACAAGTGGGTATAGAACCTGTTGGACAGAGAGCTCACTCAGCCAAAGAATTATGTCTTAGCCAGAGAACTGAACCTTGCCATTACACCAGAGCAAATTCCAGTGGTAGATCTCATCACCGCCACAGAATCTACCATAAAGAACAACTCTCACCAACACAGAAGCCGAACAACTTAGGCTGAAAGTAACGACATCCCTCGCAAGTACTGAAACGCCACCTTCCAACATCACTACCCAGAAAAGAAAGGCTCTGGGGACACTGCAGAGAGACCAGGGGCCTCATGTACGAAGGGTGCGTGTGCACAAAAACATTTCGTACGTTCTTGTTCACGGAAAAGTTGAGATGTATCAAGAGTGAAATGACCCTGAACATGTGCGTGCTTCATGCCAACCTCAACCTACAGCTGTTGATCCATTGGCAACACTTAGAGGTGATTCTGGAAAACTGTCAGAATAAATAAATGTAAAAACAATTAGTCCGACCGATCGGGACTATTGATCCTGAGCAGAGCCACGCCAGCCATGTGGAATGGAATTATCCGCTTGTCAGCCAGGTATATCAAATTCCCATACAACGCATCTGAACAGGTCAACATTAAAGCGTAATTTGCAGTGAGAGCCAGTTTTCTGAATGTAATCGGAGCTATCGACTGCACACACATTGATATAAAATCAATGTACAGATCATATGTGATGCGTAAATATGTGGCGCGTGGAGGACCGTCTTACTCTTTCTTATGTTTTCATTTTCTGAATCTCAGGTGAAGGGTCAATTTAAATATAATTTGCATATTTAAAAGAGGGCGTGGATAGGGAGGGGTCGGGTACAACATGTGCACTTGACAGGGATGTACAAAGGAAATGTGCTTCTGGATCTGAGTGTGCGCCATGTTTTAGTAGTAAATCCAAGTACATTTCCTTTGTACATGCCAATCAACGCGGGATGTACACGCCCCCTTTTAAATTTGCAACTTATATTTAAATTGACCCTGCACCTGAGATTCCTCTCTATGCACGATCAGAAAATGAAAACATAAGAATGAGTAAGACAGGAAAAAAGAAGACCTTCACAGAAAGCGAATTGGAGACGCCACTCACTGGCCAAAAAATGATCTACCGTAAAGACAATAAACAGAGGTGTATGCTGTTCAGTGCAGTGAGGAATGTACAGACTTGTACATCGGGGAAACCAAACAAGCCATCCACAAACACATGTACCAACACATTTGAGCACATGTCTGCCGTTTAGTCTTGGGTCTTAGTGTTGTGTTCGTTCCACTTCTCTTACTAAAACAGTGCACAAATTAGGGATAGCAGTTATTTTCATTGAAAAACTGTAGTCTTCTATGTAATTTTTGCACTTTGCAAATTCATGCTGCGGGCCAGATTAGACCCTCTGGTGGGCCACANCTAGAGGGTCTAATCTGGCCCGCAGCATGAATTTGTAAAGTGCGAAAATTACGTAGAAGACTGCATTTTACAGTGAATATAACACAACACTGAGACCCAGGACTGTATAGCAGTCAGTAATGTCCCTAAATTGACTATTCTTTTTTTTTTTTTTGAAGGATACTTTATTAAATGTATTCTCCTAATTTACTTGTTATTCATTGCATTAAAACAAATTATAAGGTTATCATGCTGGTCCGGCCCACTTAAAATCAAATTGGGCTGTATGTGGCCCCTGAACTAAATGAGTTTGATGCCCCTGATCTAAACCATCAACTTGTCTTCTAGATCCTATCCCAACTAAATTGCTCAAGGAGGTTTTTCCAGTAATCAACGCCTCCATATAAAACCAGATACATTTATCTTTATTATTTATCTTTATCTTTTAAGATTGCTGTAAATAAATTCAATTACTTATAAAACCCACTCTAGACCCAGATGTTTTAGCCAACTCTAGACTAATTTCCAACCTTTCTTTTATTTCGAAAATTCTAGGAGTAGTCATTGCTGTCATCAGTTGTGTGACCATTTAAACAAAAATTGTTTGTTTGAAGAGTTTCAGTCAGGTTTTAGAGTTTATCACAGTACAGAAACAGCTCTGGTTAAAGTTACCAATGATCTCCTCATGGCTTCAGACAATGGGCTTGTCTCTATCTTCGTCCTGTTAATCTTAGTCCTGCATTTGACACTATTAATCACAATATTTTACTACAGAGACTTGAAAGTGAGATTAAGATGAAAGGAACTGCAGTAGACTGGTTTGAATCCTATCTGTCAAACAGATTCTAGTTGGAAGTCAACAATGATTCTTCTACTTGTACATTGTATTTGGTCCTAAACATCTCAGAGAGTCATTATCTAATCACATGGTTTCTTTGGATGGCATTACCTTGGCCTCCAGTACTACTGTGAACAACCTTGGTGTTATCTTCTATGAGGATATGTCCTTTAATTCACACATAAAGCAAGTAACCAGGGCCGCCTTCTTTCACCTGTGTAATATCATCAAAATTAGGAACATCCTGTCTCAGAGTGATGCTGAAAAACTAGTTCATGCATTTGTGTCTTCCAAACTGGATTACTGTAATTCATTACAGTATCATCCCACTTCGATCAGGCCTACTTGTGATTCCTAGAATTTCAAAAGTAGAATGAAAGGTAGCCTTCAGCTATCAGGCTCCTCTCCTGTGGAACCAGCTCCCAGTTTGGGTTTGGGAGGCAGACATCCTCTCTGCTTTTCAGATTAGGCTTAAGACTTTCCTTTTTGATGAGGTTTATAGTTAGGGCTGGACTGAACCATCTCTTAGTTATGCTGCTGTAGGTCTAGGTTGTTTCCTAAAATTAGTTTTTTCTTGCTACTGTCATCTTCGTGCTTGCTCTAGGGGTTTCAGGTCGGGTTTCATTCTGGGTTTTGTTAAACATCTCGAGACGATTTGCCTTGTTATTGATACTATATAAACAGAATTTAATTGAACTGAATTGGCAAGGCTGGATACATGGTGCTAGGAGATTATTGTGGAACCAAGGAGAATAAGAATATCTGGAACTACACTAGCCACTATGTACAGACAAGTAAGAGATGGAGAGGTTGACCTCAATAGATTTGAGGACAACAGGACAGGTTTCAAACTCATTTTTTTGCACATTATTTGTACTTGTATAACTACTTTTAAAGATACCTACACCTCTGATCCCTTTGAAGATATTATGTTATATATCCTTTTTTGAAATAGTTCAAATTTTTTGTCTCCTCTTAATCTAACAACAGTGCTGAAAGCCTGCAAAGTAAGAATTCCATTACATAGTGAAACCAGCTGTTATTTTTTTATGCAACATTGAATAAAACTTGGCTTTGGTGAAAAATCTTAAGAGTGATAGAAATCCTTTTCACACATTTAACAGCTCATGGTAACCTCACTTCAAGATGTAATCAGTAACTGCTCTGAAGCTTGCATGCTGAACAAGACATCCCTCAAGTTCCTTTAGAGTTCCATTAAGAACGAAATATATACTATTTTTGTCTAGTATTATTTAGCAAAAACTGGTTATTGCAGTTACGTGCTGTACTCATGTCACTGTATTGTGTTGTAGCTTGACAATAGTCCACCATATAAGTTGCGAGGAAACATCATTTAATCCAACATTTCTGCCAATAACTGCCTCACTGACATTAGCCCCACAAAGTCAAGATGTGGGCTTAATTTATTGTGTTTATATAGTTATTGTTGTGGTTCATTCCTGGTTTTGGGTTGATACCACTGACCAAATGGTTGGGTTGGGTGTGTTGGGAGCGCCTTGAATAGAAGAAGAGAACTACCAACTAAACCTGGACAAACATAAACATGTTAACAATACTGGATTTAAAATACTTCTATTGTAGTCACAAAGATAAAAATGATAATTTTCACAGTGTTCAGCGGTTGCAGCGGTACTTTAAAGGTACTCTGTGGTGTTTTTCACCATGTCATGCTACAGAGTAGGAGAAACGTTGACTGTTTTTACTGACTGATTTAAAGTTTTTAATGAGAAAGGAAGAGTGTGTAGGTTAAGGTACGTCGCCTGTGTCTGGGCCAAACATTGCACTTGAACACATCGCAGAGACTACAACCAGTGGCCGGTTGGCACATATGCTTTGCACCTGCTTGAAAGGACCTAACTCTTCCTGAAAACACTGGAAAAATGATGCCCACAGACACTGGAAAACAGCTGACCATTGGCTTGGTGTGTCATGAGCCTTTAACTTAAACTTTTGTTTACTAGGAAACTCTTTTGGTTTCTTAAGGTTCAAATAAAAACTTACAAACACTTGACAACAAATTTCATCTCAGGAGAAGAAGAAGATTGGTTTGTCAACTGCTGTTTCCAAGATCAGGAATGTTTAATCTCGTCCTGCTGCTTTCAGCTCCTTTATCAAATATTCATTTTGGGTGCTCCGGTTGAAGTGAACATTTGGTACTAAAATAAAAGTGACATTAATACTTTTGGCATCTGAATATCACCTCCAAATGTGTGTAATTAAACTGTAAATGTCACAGAGGATACAAGTTAAAGCTCTGAATAAATATTTAATACAGTCATATGTAGGCTGAAAAAGCATGAATCGTGTAACGTCGACTGTGTTATTGCAGCACATGGAAATTGCACAGACATGACACTGTGTGGACATGTTTTTAACAAAATAAAATAGCATTAATACTTTTTCTTGCACTGGTTATAAAACATTCATCTTTTGGCTTAAAGTATCAATTTTGTTAACGCTAAATGTCACAAAAGGACAAAGTTTAGCTGAATATGTGTGCACATGCTGGAAATCTTGAGTCTTCCTGTTCAAAAAATACTACTGGTTTGGAATGACCGCAGCAATTTACTTTGCTCTTTGTTAATTTAGACCCACTGCCATGCTGCTCAAGCACCACTGGCAAAAGACACTTTGGGAAAAAAATGACAACATTTCTATGAATAACACAATCTATTCCATAAATGATAGGCTGTGAAATACGGTGTGCGCCACTTCAGAGCCACCAAAAGGAAACTTCAGGGAGAAACTGCGTGAGGAGGTATTATCAGGCATTTCAGCACAGCCTGTCTAAAATAAATACCATCTGCATCTTTCTTCTATTTATTATCTGTTGCATTATGCTTGTTGGCCTCTCTTGTTGCTGATTAAATTTCCATTAGCCATGCTTGCTTGTTGTGCTGGGGAGGGAGCGCCTGAAAATGCTCTTTAGATGTGATTGCTCTGAGAGAGCTGAAGTTTGGTAATGACATCTTTTTTTTCGAGGGAGGGGTGCACGTTGTGACAGCGAGTCTTTTTTCGCTGCATTTCTGCCCCCTTACTTGCAGCCTGTCAGGAAGAGAATGAAAAATGCAAAGAAGGAGACTCTGCAAGATTGAAGAGGTGGAACACAGGAAAGACGGTCGTTTCAGTATGAAATGAAAACTGATTTTTACGACACTATTCGTGTATTAAGATGAAAACTGGGGCTTGACTGTGCTCACGAAAAATAATCTGTCAGCAAGTGTGCAAAGACTAATGCTAAGGCCCTCTTTAAATAGGAACATGAAGGCTAAGGTTAATTACTGACAGTCTAGGTTTTGTTCATAATTTACAACTTATTGACATAATTACTGTACTGTACTGTAGTTTTATTCCTTAAACCTGTTAAAAACTCCTCTGTTCATGTAGAGATCCGTGTTTCCACTTTTGGCTCCAAACATTGTTTATTCAACCTCAATATAAGACAACAAATGAAGTCAATTTTAACTGTAATGCACAAAAATTACGGCTCATATTTAATCAGCAGAACATCCAATTACCACAGATGTGGCTAACTGGATGTGCAAAAAATGTGTGGCCATCTTGAAGCAGCTACAAGATGACCATTTACGGCCAGCAGGTGATGCTTTATGTACTGTAGGCATGAAGCTGCAACTTTCTCTAACTAGCTGCAGTTCTCCTTGGTTTCCTTAATGACCAGCGGGATTGATTAGTGCAGGGAGGATGGGCGGCCGTGTGGCCTGCTGCCTCATTACTCTCCGTTTGCAGGTGTTCTCGATGCTTCGGTGCTCCCGCTGCTTTGGCACAGAGAAGACAGAGGACAGAGACCAGACCCACCTCGTTCATCTTGTGCCCTGTGATGGGGGTCATGCGGGAAAGCGCTCTTGCTCAGAATTAGTCGCCGGGAGTGACAGATGGAGTTGCAGAACGGGAGGGGAATCAGCTCAGCCTCAAAGTGTTTCATTTGTTTTTCATCTCAGGAAGGCGGCTGCGAGCACACTTTTGATGACAGCGAGCTCCAAGCTGACTTTATAGTTATGTAAGATGCCCTGACTCCGTGTGCATGAATTTTTGTAGATCTTGATAAAACTATAAATTGTGCATGATGATTGTGTGTTTATTGTAGGGTTAGAAAAGAGCAATAATTATGTGCTTTTTGTGTTAGAATGGCCACCATATAATAAACGTTAAAATAAGATGTATTACACTGCAGAAGAATGCAAGATGCGTTCATGTACACACTCATGCTGAAGTTGAGGCTGTGGTTAAGAGTTGTAACTATTTACGCCATCACAGCCAGCTAGAAATCATATTTATTTATGTTTTTTTGGTGATCATAGTTGGTGGTTGTATTTTGATGTTATTTTGAGTTTATTTTTGTTGGACTCTTTGCATTGGCTTTTGACTGCTTAGAAAGTAAGAGTGATCCAGAGGATAATACTGCGGCCGAACCAAGTGAAGGCTGAAAAACTAAGCTAGCTCGGGAGTGCCAAAACCTGCAGTTTCTCAAATAGCCACTTGAGACCTCAAGAGTGAGTTGATCCTCACAGAAAAAAAAACAACAAAAAAAAAACATTTTCAGCTTGTGGTACATGAAACTGTTTTAGCAAACTTCAACCCTTCATGTTTACTGTACAGGTGATGCATTTTATATGCAACTCTCTGTTTACATTATATCTAGGCTAATAGTTAGGCATAATTGACATAACTGTCCCAGTCACTAGCTGTCACTGAAGTGAGGAGGAGTCAGGTGCTTCCAACAGCCAGAGCCACTACCCTAAACTTCAAATCTGTTTGTCAGGAATCCTGTGGGTGATGACATGGAGGGTTTGTCTGTCTTTATATTCAGTCAAAAGCCTAAACCTGTCATTTCAATAAGGAGAGATCAAGTAGGTGAAGAATGACAATTTTCTGAGGAAACATGAACATGATTGTGCATTGTAATAGTTTAGTGGTTAGATTCTGAGAGTGATGGTGTCATAAAACTGAATCTCAGACGATGATGGTAGCTAGGGACAGAAGCCCCCAGAGTCTCGACACTGGTGGTGGTGAAGAAGAAGAAGTTAGCAGGTGGCTGAAGGAGACCTCTGATGAAGACTGCTAGGATGATCATGGAGAGGTTAAGATGGGGAGGAGGAGGGTTGCACAACTGACAACCTGTGAATGGAGTGACAGAATGATAGTGTCTTTAAAGCACAGGCACATGATTGGCTGGGAGAAGGGGGGCAAACAGTCAATTTGATGGAAATAGTGACGTGCCAATTGAGGATGGGTGGATTTTTGATAGCTTGGGAAAATGGAAGAGTTAAGGAAATACAGCCTGCATTCACCACAGGGGACCAGATCGTGAGGTGACAGATCTTCCTTATTGAATTTCCGTCCAAGCTTCATGTGTAGATGAAGGCTGTCGTCTGACCCTTTAGGAAATAGTTTCAATTTCATATCACTAATTACAAACCTGTAATCCTTAAAATAGCTCCCGGTCTTCTAGTTGAACACATTAAGTTGTCATGGTTTCCAGTCACTATAGTGTTTTGTTTGGAGCTACACATGAGCATAGTTGCTGTTTAAAGGAAATTACAATAAAGTTCTTAACATGCAACCACGAGGAACAACTACTGGAACATCTTGTGTTAGTCCTTTTTTCATTTTGGAGAATCTTTATAGGTGGCGATCATATTTCCGCAGGAGAATCTGCGGACTGAACTGAGTGAGGTAACTTGTTCCATCAAGCAGGAGATGAGGCTGGACTGAGTTTATTAGCATTTTGTGACTTGGCAGATGTTCATTAGCAACATTTTCTCATTATGTTACGAGACAGAAATTCAGTCCAGGAAGAATTATGTCAAAACATATTTACTGTTTAAAATGATATACTGTACTAGCATACAAGCTCTTTTAAAGAACGTGTTTGAGCGTCATCAGTAGAGATATTCGAAATAAATGCAAACAAACACAGATTTGTTTTTAGAAGCTGCCTCGTCAAGTGACAACTTCTGAGTGAATAACGCGAGGCAAATGGCCATCCAGCTTGTCACAGCTGTCCTAATTGCTGTGTTAAAGCGGAGAGCTGCCTGAGACTCAGGTCTCATTATTCTGACTTTCATTTCTCAAATACTTTGCAAATTCTTTCTTCCTGACTTCAACTGCTGTCACTTATTGTTCCATCTCTGAGCAGAATAGTTCTGGATGATAAACTCCATCTCCTCACATTTGCATATTCTCTCCAGAGCCACATAGTCTGCTCTTGCCTCCGCTGTCTCGTCAGGTGAGAGGGTAGACCGCCATAAAAACAAAACAAAAAAAAAGCTTAAGGATATGCCAACTGCAGATACACTGCAGTTAGGCAACGTGACCAAACGTGTTGTTTAAGTCTCTTGAATCTACGCAGCTTATTGTTGTGTGGTGCATTATCTTGACAATCTCTGAGGGGTTTAATTATTGGAACACTTTAAGTGTGTTGTGGAGTTCATCAGCGCTCTATAACACTCAACACGGGGCTGCCAAGAAAGAAATGAGTTGGTGGGTGGGTGGGNGGCAATTAGAGCAGAGAGCAGCTTCCACTCAACTCTCATCCCACAGGAATTCTGTCCTCACATTTTGGTTCCAGTCAATAATTCAGCTGCTGGATTTAGCCATTTGTCATCATATCAAACTCCCCGTTGCCAGTGTGACTGGCTCTTACAGTGTCTGGAGTCAGGTCAGTATGTAGCTAACAAAATAACAGAACTTGATGCTCCATTTGTTGCTGAATAATTGCTCATTTAGTTAAAGAATGGACATTAAAGCTGCTTTTCCAACATTTTTCACAAACCAAACATTTTTCTTCATCAGCATGAATATCACAACAATGAAAGCAGTCTGGGAATGACAGGGAAAGATCACTCTGGATTAAGCAAAAAGATTAAATTCCAGAATTCCAGCTTTTCAGCCAATTCAGCACGTTTAATCAACAGAACGAGTCACTGAGAGAGATTACTCTGTTTAGTTGTTCAGTTTAGAGAAGTGGTACAGTGGAAGAGAAAAGGATGTGGGACAGGAGGGCACAAGCAGAAGTCTCTTCTCGTTTTACATCTTCATCCAATCTGAACAATCATATATTTTCACAACATTTAGAATGAGTAAACTTTATATCAACTGATTGGCATGATGTAGCTAGTAGGGGCCACTGCTGTACTGTGGTTTGTTGTTCTTTCCTCCCAGCTAATAGTAGTTCTTCTGATTTCCTGGAAGAGTTATTTTCTTTCACGACAAAGCAGAACCTAACCTGAAGAACTCAGTGTATTCAAGTGAAACTTTCGGGCCCAGACACATTCAACGTGATATGACTGTTGGCATCCATCGCTCGTAATTCTTTAATGTTGGTTGTCCGTACCTTTCCTGCGTGCTGTGGATGTCATAACAGCTGCTCTTTGACACTAGCCGCTGGTTTCAGTTGAACAGTCTGTTGCTATAGCAACTGCTTATGGTACACTTGGAACAGTTAACTGCCACTGTTACACTGTTCTGAGCAAGCAAATAATGCTAAACATAATCTTGCTAACTAAGCTAGCTACTATCTTCCTGTGGTTAATGTTTTGCAGCATTCTCGGTTAACACTTAAAGTGAATATACTATTGAGCTTATTTTAGTTTTAGTTATTGCAGTCTTTACTGATTAACGCCAATGACTATATGTAAAGATGGACAAATTCTCTGTGACAACATCCATAGGTTTCCTGAAGATCTGGCTGTCGCCATCTTGGCAGGGCCTATCTTAACCTAATTCCCAGCTAAAATGGTCAAAGAAACACATCTGCTGCTGCTGTAAAGTTAGGCACATTAACATGTGGGTCTATGGGGACTGACACATTTTTGAAGTTAGTCTCTGGTGGTCATTTGTTTTTGGCACTTTAGTTTTCATCCCTGGAGGATACCGCTTGATTGACTCTTGTGGAGTATACGTCTCTTTATGCCTATTTATATTTGACTTCAATCCATTTCCTGTCATTCTCCTCCAGTGTCAAGGTCAGCAAATGATTTTAAATTGAATGTCTCAACAACTATTACCAAAAAATTTGGCAAATTCACTTTCTCCCTCAGGATTAATTATATATATATAATTAACTTAGCCGCTCCCTTCATTTTTTATTTAGTCTTTGTTCTTTTTTGGTTTATGACCAAATATGTACCTGCAAAACAACTGACACTTTTGTGTCTTCGTTTACTAATCTCTGATGAATATCCAGTGATTTACTTAATAGTTAGCTGTAAATTAAGAAAATTAAGCACTTTTTTGACGGAGAGTAAAGAAAAATTTTGGATGGAACTACCTGCTAAAGCATCACTGTTAGCATGTTAGCTGAAAGGAGTGCTGGTTGAAAACTTTTATTCTTGTCTGTGGTCTAACTACTGGCATTTCTTATCTCTATATGTTTTGTGATCACTTGTTGTTGCCTTTATTTTTCACCGTTTAACTTCCAGTAACTTCTGCCCACCTGTTCATGGGTATGGTCAGAAGTTTTCATGTGATGTGAACAAACAAAAACCAGAATAAGTGCCTACACATTTAGTATGTGCTATTAATTTCAAAGACCTCTATAAAGAATGTGGCCAATAACATTAATAACTGACAGCCGCTGACATGTTTAGGTTAAAAATAATAAACCAAAGGGGTTTTTATCTACATAAGGAACTCTGTGTTGTTGTATCCTCTCATTAAATTGACAGCTTGGTTATTTTTAGTCTGTAACATGTTGTTATGAATAAATTATTTTATTCCACTGTGGATACAGAGTAAGTTTTCTCTTAAACACACAGAGTTGTACGCATTGCTGCTGCAGTGCCAATTAATTCAACACAAACACAGTCTACAATTCCATCATCAACTGCCATTTATTAGTATCAAACCACTGCTACAAAATTACATCAAACATGATGAAAATGGACTTGCATACGTGCTATACACAATGTAAGCTTTAAAGTAATTAAAGTACATGAATTTCTTATTTCTGGACAAATATCAATATATATTTATATATGGATATATTAATGCCACTTAAAGCCATATATATATCATTCCAGTGATCTAGAGCCTATAAATGTACAACTACACCCCTGGTGGCTAAAGGACCTTCATACACATTTGAATAAACGTTTCCATTCAAGACTTTTTCAGCATTTTAATTAAATCAAATAATGTAAAAAAAGAAAAAAAGAAAAGAGAATTAAAATCACATACAGACAACATTAATATGTTCCTGTCAACCTCCTAGTTTTTTATGTGTAGTAACAAAACTGAAATAATTTATACAAAAACAAATAGAAGAAATGCTGCACCTTATTCTCCTGAACTCCATTTAAAGACACGTGATGCGCTAGTGCTGACAACAACTAATTGGCTGTGTCATTCAGAGTCAATAAAACGATATGTAATCTACCTTTTGTGGCATGGAAACAAATGAAATAGGACTGCATTTACTGTCAGTCAAATAATGACATTTTCTCTATGGCAATCCTTTCACTCCTTCCTGGAAACTTGACAATTGCCCGGGAGCTTCATGAGAAAACACTTTGCAGTGCATGATTCAGTCATCGGCGTCATGGAGAGATCTGGTTCAGATAGCTTGCTTTAAAACCCAGGCATTATCTCAGGCGCTGCATCATTGGCTGGCAACTTATTTTCCAGTTCACTGGAAATAATGAGGGACAGGCTGACAAATACTTGGTGCAACCTCTTTTGTAAAATAGCATGTCCCTCCCTACACTGGCAGCTGCCACATTTTTTGGAGGGATTTTGAAGAAAATGGAGAGTCATGCCAGCGAGATATTACTCATTTTTTGTGCACATACTAAAATGTTTGCGAGAAGCAAAAGAGGCCTATTTCAAACAACACAAACTCTTTTTTCCTTTTTCTGTTTAGAATTGAATCAAACCTAGTCGGAGACTACTCATAGAGAAAGAAATTCACAATTTTTTCCCCCTCTCCTTTTCTGCTCAGGTTTGACAGTAGGGGATAGCTTTTGCCTGCTGTGCAACAAACATATCTACCAAACTGAATGCACTCAAGAAACAGAGTTTTTTTTGATACTGACAACTCAGTATGCTGCTCAGGGAAGAGGGATGGTGACTGCAGGAGCCAGGCAGCAGCAGCCCCAGCATGTAGCATGACACAATCTCCCAGTTAAAACGGACAAAGGCACAGGAAGGGGTTTCATTAACCGCAAGGTCAGGAAGAATCCAGCTCCTCCAGCCTCCTCTCTGTTCATGCCGATGCCTTTAGCAGAGAGCCAAACGATACTCTGACACCATGCTAATAATGTACACAACCTATAGCATGTGCTGCTCTAATGATTCTGCAGTAAAATGCTGTTTTTATATAGATTAACTGGCAGGAGAGGAGCTGAAAACATCCAATAATTCATGGTCAAATCACAATTCTCATAATGGATATTTGTCTGAAAACATATGCTGATAGGTGGAAGATTTCTATCAACACCAAATGGCTTGTTCACACTGACATATTGTCTTTCAAGGCTGTAAATGCCACTTGCAATATGTTGCCTCACCTCCCTGCTCTTACAGCTTATCTGTTCTGCAGTCTCGGAGTGTCACAGTCAGTGTGTCATGATGTTTCTTCCACTGACATCCGGACCCACATGAGCCAAAAAGTCATTCCTGCTGTCTTTAAGCTGTGTTTTATTACAACTGCAGGAATACTTAGACAGTGTCAGTTACAGCATGTCAATAGCAGAATAGCTCAATGAACAAACAGCGAGGATGGATTACATTTGACCTGATAGTATCAGACGATTTGAACCCTGCCTCTCATTCTCTTGAAGATAAACACGGCATACTACACTGAAACGATTAATTAATTATTTTGATGACATTTAACTCTGTTTGTTAAATGTTTTTATTTGTATTCTATGTTATTTCACAGAATAACTGTTAAACCTAATTCTGTTAAACCTCTTCAAAGAAGTAGAAATGGTACCTGTAGTTATATAATATCTGTGATGTTTGCTTCTGTGTTGAGAAAAAAGGTTTGGTTGATGTTATAAATAGCCAATATAAAGAGCAGACAGCACACAGCTTATTCTTAGCTTTGAAAATGATGCTCTAAATGATGGTTGGGATATGGTATCAGTCTGATTGATAAAATACGTCAAAGGCACATTCACTACAGCACTTGTTCCTCTCACTTTAAATAGCTGTGTTTTCATAATGCAACAGACTCGAGCTTCATGAACACACTCAAACTGAAGAGCGGCACTGTGGCACATCGGGCCGACAGGGAAAGGGTGCTTTGAAATGGGAAATTTAAAAATTCAGGATGGGGATTGTGAGGCCGTAATAATACGCACTTGCATGAATATTTAAAATCCTCTTATCTTAAATTTAATAGTGGAGATTTTAATTTTTTTTTTTTTTTTTACCTCACTGTTGGCGTGGAGTGCGAGGTTAGGCAGTGATCTCTTCAGGTGGGTGGTGTGGCCTCCTTTCAGCTTGTGCATCAACATGAATTTTTCCTCTGAACTTTTATGAGGTAGGTCGCACCGTGGATGTTTTAGTCAAGAGCGTACTCAGGTCACAGGATACTCGAAAGCTCTCTGAGCTACTAGGGAAAATAGATATAATCTAACCCAGATGCATTATGGAATGGGAATGAGAAGTGACTTGTTTGTAAATATCTCCAGATCACATATACTGAGCGACACACTCCAGTCAATGATGAGGTTGCAGTGTAAACGGTGGTTAATCCTATGTGCTGTGGCATCTGGCCATCTGGGCTCAGGAGGATTTATACAGTGTTGGAGGCCAGAGAGGGGATCAAATATGCATGATACTGCACAATTAAGACAACTCAAAAACTCAGGCTGCGCTACAGACTGTCAGACTGATATGTTCATCAACCTGAACGTGGACAGGACTCAACAACTACGGACCCAGCCATACTTTTCAAGGCGGCATTACACCAAACTAAACAATCAGCCTGTAAGAATATTAAATTATATTCAACACATTATTTTAGAGCCATCTAATGAAACTGTGATCACATATAATTACTCGAAACGAAGGAGAATTGTATTGAATTTCTAGAATCAAAAACCGGGGTGATAATACAGCTTTGTTTTCCCGAGTTTAACTGCTAATAACAAACGTTTGCTTTAAATTGGCTTCACAGAATTCGTTACATCAAAATTTGTACATTACAGAGATACTTTTAGTTATTCTCAACATTAAAGATGTGTACATCTCAGAGTAAGAAAATATGAGATGAGAAAATATGTTTGGCAGATACAGCTCGGTATATTTCTGTATCCAGTTTTAATGTAAGCCAACATTACAGAAGCCAGCGATAGCTAATGTTGCTATGTGCTGCCTTCAAATGGGACTTGCGGTCGTCGTTGCTCCACAGGAAAACAGTGAGAACACAGCTGCTAGGCAACTGTTGGCATCTTGAAGCCACTGAGGGTAACTTAATGTAGGAAATACAACGCATAATGAAAGGATGATGAAGACAGACTGTGTATTTAATATATATTCTTCCGTCATTTTATTTCATTTTATTGTATCTTTCTTTTACTTGTGGTTGTTAAGAGTGTACTGTGACCAAGCAATTTCCATGATAACTCAACACTACTAAAATACAACACTGGCCTTCACTATTTCTGAAAATAACAAACATGTCACAAATCGTGAATATATCGTGACAATCTCTTTCCTCTCACAAGTCGTAAGTACCACAAGGGGGCAGTTGCTGTGGACTTTTCCAGTAAAAACAGTAAACACAGCTTCATTTAAAGGCAGCAATAGCTGACGTTTGCTCCTTTTAATGTTGGCTAAAGTTGGCTAACATGGCTATTGCTAGCATTAGCAACTGCAATACTCGCTAATGCTAGCTAGCGTTCCTGTAGCTAATGTTAGATAACGTGATGTTAGCTAATGCTGTTAACATCTTTGATTTTGCTCGTTATTGGTGCAATTCTATGCAGTGATGGTGTAGTGATGGAGTATTTTATGTTTTAAGGAGGATGTTGTCTCATTGGTACGCTCCAGCTCAAACCCTTTTGCTGTAGTAATGAAAAACCCCTTTCATTAACTCAGATGTGGGTTTATATTGTAACATGGAGACTTTTATTGCAAATAATACTGATTCGATAAAAGGGACTCGTTAACACCATGATTAAAAATAATCAACATCCAGTACATTTCATATGGAATACTAGCATGGTCTTAACTGCTTAGACAAGCAACCAACATAACTCCAAACTGTCACCAATGTGCCACAATAATCATCATGACTCAAAATAGCAGTTGTTTTAGTTCGTCAGCAAAGTTAATTGTAATAAATCCCAAACAAACGTAGCCTGGTGATCTGTAGGAGGTATGTATTTTTAGACCAGGTGAATGAACCAAACGTTTGCAAAAACCGGTTCCATTCATAAAAAGTATGAATATCTGTAAAATGGCCACCTCAAAAACACAGGTTAACTTTGACATGCAGCACAACCATACTCTCTGCACATCTTCAAACACGCAAGTGTGTGAAAACTATGACTACACACTGGCTCTAAAGATCAAAAGGTAATCCTATTTTCTCCAAATATACACACATTGATTCTTTTCTATAATACTGTTATATTGGTTCACACCCTCTCAGTTTGAAAAAGTAGGTAATTTGATTGCAAACATTGTTCTTTTTAATGTACTTAAATCAACAACAGTTATGGCATCTAAATGAACCTGACAACATTATAAACTATGCCACACTGTGCCTCATTCAAATAAATGTCACATATTCAGTTTTACATGTTTCAAATGTATTTTTTTATACATTGTTTTCATAAAGGAAGAGAATAAATATACTTCTGACCCATTTTCATTACACCGTAACATTTAAACCATATTATATGGTGCAGTATTTTTCATAATTTGTAAAACAAGCTGGTAACAATTTCAGTACAAACAATAAAAAAAAAAATAGCTGAACTGAAATCACCACAAAACATAAAAAAAAAAAAAGTATTTGTGCTTTAATTCTTTTAACCGCAATGGCTATTTTTTCTACATATTTGCAGTTACGAGTTCACACACCGTGAATACACTGCGTGAACTGTTAGTCCCTTGATCGTGGGGCAGAAATATAGTCCCAATCCAAACATGACTCGCAAACATGTTAACCTGTACCACAAATACTGCATTAGTAAGTATCAGACTTATTGGAGAATACCTGCGAGAAACATCAGTTTGATTTTAGTGAATATAACTCCTTATCTGAAAGATACGTCAGCTAATGGTTTATGAACATTCAGTAATATGCCAGAGACAGATGAGTTGGATCTTATTGAGCGCAACTGGAAGTGTCCTTGTAAAGGAGGGTAATTTAATGTCTATGGTACTATTAAGGCATTGCAGTACAGTATCTCTGTTTCCAGCATGAATTACAGATACTTGAAGATGAATATGCCACGCTGACAGTCTCGTCACAAAGTAAACCCTTACAATAACACTGGTTTGGAGCCTTGATATGATTCATTTCAGCTAACAAAAAGTCTCAGTTCCTTCTATTAAACACCCTTACGACTGAATTTTTTTCATATCTCTGAGGGACACTGATCATCTGTTTGGTAAAATATGATCATCTCTGTGGAGCTGTTAGCACCTTCTGTCATGCATGTAGCTGCATTTTGTATTCTGTTTCTTGTAAGAAAGACTCTGAGGTCAAAGCAGGTTAATAGATAAAGAGGCCATATTACTCTCATTTACGGGGAGCATAAATTCATCTGGGGGTCTCCTGTAGGTTCATATTGTAGGTTTAGATACTTTAATGCTCACATAAACACATTATTTCTTTCATGAAGTTCATTGCTGCAGCACCTTTTTACCCCTCTGTCTGCAAATGTATTACATGGTGACTTAGATACCCAAAATCAAATTAATTAAAAGCTGGGGCTCAGATAATAGCGGGGGTGTGGTCAGCACAAACAAATAAAGGCCGGCAAATAAAAGGCTGGGGACCAATGAAGGATGTTAATGTGGATGCCAGTTCAAATACACAATCTGTACTTGTACATTTAAACCACTTTAACTAAGTAAACTCAGCCATATAATCATGCTGTCTTCCACAAGTTTTTGTTGTGTATCACTCACCTAAAGTGTAATGGTCCTATTTCAGTCACAGTGGTTGTATGTGTGTGTTTTGTCTTCCTTATTTAGTATGTCTGCAGACATTTCACAATAAAAGCACTGATTAAAACAGTTGACAGCTTTTGCTTTGGCAGCCACAGGATGTGTGTGGAGTGGATCAAAACAAGGCTTTGTACGAAAATGTACTAAACATAAGAGATTGACAGAATATTTTTATTATTCTTATCAGACAGAGGGAACTAGAATTATATGTCTACTTCTTCTAATAGCTGTTTCAAATGAAGGAGAGTTAGGAGGTCTGCATAGGTAAATAAAGGCCCATGTCACTATTTGAGCAAATAGTCTGTGGGAGAAAGAAACTCCCTTTGGCATGGACTCTAGTCTTTGCAAACCTTTGCAAACTGGGAAAAAGGGGAAAATAATCAAAAAGCATAATATGACCTCTTTGACCAAATGTGTAAATAAAAGACTTTGACTCCAAGTTTCCTTTTGTTGAAGTAAACACTGAAGTAGATATATTTACTGTAAAATAGATTGTGATATATTTAAATATATATTTTTGTAGGAAGAAGGGGAAAAATAAAATACCATTATCCGAGTACCATATCAAAAGCTGAGGCTGAAAACTCGTATCAACCTACAGGCTTTAAGCCAAGGATGATCAGCAGGTGCACAGCAAATTCAGAAACAAAACACTCCCCTTGATGTGGCATGTTTGAAGAACTGCACGCTTTAAGCTGTTGAACTTGGGCTCTGGTTTGTCTTCTGCTGAGACATTCACATATGTAGACTCACCGAAAAATGGAGAATATACTGTATTATTTATATTTTCAAGAAGGATGTAAACATAGGGCAGCGATGTTCCTCCCTTCATACTGTACAAAGTCATGATTTGTGTTAATGTTCTTGGTCGAATGAGAAAAGCTGGTCCCACTTGAAAACAAAAGCCTACACTCTATTAAAATATAAAGACACCATACAGTATATTTTGCTACTTTGACTGCTGCCTGATCAAAGCTGTTAGGCAGGCATAGTAACTGAAGGACCCATTTCAGAACGAACGAACAACGAAGTACACCTTCAACACGGTTCATCCATCTATTGAGTAATCATGACACTACAGGTCCTGAAACAGCCCTGCCTTTTTTCTTCTTTAGTTTTTTTTCTCTATATTTTTTATCTAGTGTTTTTCTAATCACACTCCATAATCAGAATTTGTATTGTTACAAATCTAAACGTCTTTTCTTTCTTCAACAGCCCATAATACATTCAATACAACATTGGTAAGATAATTCTGTGTACTGGGAGACTTGGCACAGTTGCTTCTATTTAGCCATATACAAAAACAGAAATGGGAAATGTCAATTATGCGCCGTCGCCTCTTGTAGGAAAAGGAGGCATGAAAGTAACTCATTTGGGAGCTGTTGATATGATTGGTGGTGGTGTGGGGGGCGGGGGAGGGGGCACCAATTCACAAGGTGGTCAATCAATCAGAAAAGAAAATATAAGAGAGAGGAAATAATAATAATAAAAAACATCATAGTATTTACATGACAGAAACTTCACCAAAAAGCAAAGGGAAAAAAAAAAATAAACAAAAAACAAAACAATTTCCCCACACAAAGTAACGCTGATTATTTCCCCACCACGGCTTTTCAACAAACTGTACCAGATTGGATTCCAGCCATCAGCAATGTCAAAAAGGATTCATAAATGCTCTCGACAGTCATTGTGTCTGGGCTGGCCTCTGCTAGTACACGCTGATGAAGGAGGAAAGAGTCAGGACCAGGTATCGGCAGGCCAGCGGGATGTGCGCGCTTCCCGTGCTCCCATAGGGTGCAGTGTTGGGCGCTGTGGGCAGGAAACAAGAAAAGCTCTGATTAGTTGTGATTGCACTTTCACTCTGCCGCAGCCACCCTTTACAAACCTGCAGTCAGCTTGGTGTGGTGCTTCCAAATGTGACTGTAAAAATGGCAATTACTATACAACTGATGCTGATTTGAGCTGGTAAGGGAAACTTTGCAGGGTACTTCACAACACTGATGCTATTGTACTGTATGTTCTGAGCAGAGGTGGAAGATTGTTCTGATCCTTTATTTAGAGCAGGGGCGTCAAACATATGGCCCGCGGACCAAAACCGGCCATTCAGAGGATCTAATCTGGTCCACAGCATGAATTTGCAAAATGCAGAAATTACATAGAAGACCACTAAGAAGACCACTAGTATTTGAGTAAGTATATGGAATGCCCTATGTTCAACCTGGTCCCTGAATGCACCATAGTCTTGTGTTGTAAATAGTATGTACAGGTGTCAGTCTGTTTGATTAACCAATTAGTGATGTTCAAATGAACCTACTGGGGTCCCAGGTGGATGGGACCGAAAGGAAAGAGACAGAAAGAAGGTCACTGCTAAAACTTAGTTCGGTAGCTGTAGTGTTTGTTTTAAGTTAGTGTGATTTCGTTCCACGCCTGCCTGCACAACTTGGTGTATGTGCTTGCTGGAGAGACTGGACGCTCAGTGGGAGCCCTTTCTATCGGGAATTCTACTTAATTGATGCTAAACCTTGACCACACTGTGGACTGTTGCTAGTTAGCTCCTCGTGCTAGCAGTATGAGAGACTTGTTCTTGGGAAACACTTACTGCACCAAGCTGCTGAGAACATACTGGATGCTGATGAACGTGGATGGTGCCTGGGGACAAGTTTCTACATCACAGTGACGGGACAATGCTGAAGGAGAAACTATATATCTAACAGCACTCACACACAGCACACACCAGGAACTGTGAGTACGGATTCAAGTGTTAAGACACTGTGAAATGGATTCAAATGAGCCCCAACATGCGCAAGCTCCAACAGTTTGGCATCATAGACTAATTTACTTAAGTGATGGACTTAACTGATATTGAATTTAAAGGTGGGGGCCACCTGGTGAAAAATAAATGTTATGTGTGCTTCTAGAAGTACCACTGTGATGATGTATTTCCTGGTAACGAGTAGGGACCTATGGGGCTACAGTGGTTTTGTTAATGTAGGGGAGGCTGAGCTCTCATGGCAGCATAGCTGTATATGAAGCTAACCAGGTCTCTCTGAATGTATGAGTCATACATTCTGACTGCTGCTATATACACATCCCAAATTTAATACTTTAGTAGACCCATCATCCGTCCACCTCCCATGCAAAGAGTGATTACACAGAATAGCTTTGACCCTCCTGTAAAATAAGACAACAGAGCGCTACAAAAGTAACTGCTATTCCTAATTTATCCACCGTTTTAGTAAAAGTAGTGAACAGAACACAACATCCAAAAGTAAATGGCAGACAGCAATACATTTTTCATGTACTTATACTTCTTTGCACTAAAACAAAGGGAAACATTTGGTGTTGTCGTTAGATCACATTGAGCTGTATGTGGCCCCTGAACTAAAATGAGCAATACCTGACAAGTAAAGGTCTTGCATTCAAGATCCTGTAATCATGAATGGATTTTAGCTAAATGCATTTAAAGCATCAAAAACAGAAGTACTGGTTCGAAGGAACAAGTACGGCAATTTGATTTGATAGTCTTTCAACAGCCCAACCTAAAGAGGTCAGGCCGCCTGACAAAGGCTCACCAGGTAAATCTGAAAGGTGGCGAGATTGAGTATATATATATATATATGTCAAAAATCAAATCAATTAAAGCCAGACTCAAAAACAACAAATGGGTACTGAAGAAATACATTTTTGTATGGTTATATTTGAAAATTTCACTAAAATAATGATCAAACTCATTAAATAACGTATGTGTAATGTGTAATAGGTACACATGGGTATGCTAATCATGTATCCAAATACACATTCAGCGTACCCTCTAAACCTGAAGAAGCTTGGCTAAATGCCCATAACATACAACATGCTTCCCTTTATAAGCATTAGTCTTGGTAAAGGTAAGGGTACGTATGTTGTGCTAGAACAGCCAATGTGTAATCCCAAAGGGACATTTACTCCAAAAGTTTTGTTTGGTACAAACTAAATCCTAAATTGTTGTGCTCCATCTTAATTTCCTGGTAAATCAACCCAATAAACAAGTGAAAGTGGCTGGTAGTCCCTCAGCTTCGGTTAAAAAGCTAAGATGGCGACCATTGAGGGTGATAAGTGTCCCATCATTTTGCACTCATCTTTTTGAGTGTCATGGGTACACCATCTAGGTAATCACTGTGCACTGCATGTTGCTGTATATGCCATGTGAGAACATGCTGAACTCACACACACACACACACACCCTGTGTTCCTGTGAAAAACATTGCTCCACCCAAATTTAACCTGACTCTGGGTTTAATCGGTAGGAGTAACTGAACACACCTGTGTCAAAAATACGTTTTCTTCCAGTTCATCTATTTTAAGTTGGATGTCAAAACACTTATACCCCCTTTCCCCTCTTTCATATTAGTGGTCCAAAAAAGCCTTCAGTACAGAGGAGGACAGATGAGGGCTACTTTTGTGCTGTTTGTGTTTCTCAGACCAGCGGACAGCCACAGTAATATGAACTGGTCTCTCTGGAGAGCTGCGTCGGGCAGGCAGAGAGCAGCCTTTCATTTGGAGGGGCTACTCTCCCTCCTCACCGCGCTCTTTTAGCTTGTAGCTCAATAAAGCTCACCTGACAAGTTACAAAACACGCACTGCATCAGGGTTGCCCGCACATATACCTGCATGTACAGGTCGCATGCATGCCTGTGCACACACAGCGCAGCAAGGCAGTGCAAACAGGCTCTGCTCTACCAGGGGAAATCATGTGGTGCATGGTCCATATCAGCGGGGTGCCGCTATTTACACGGCCATGTAATTAGTTCACAATGCAGCTCCTCTGATGTGGACCTCACGTTGCACACCAAGCGACAACATCGACATAGCCACACGTACTGCGCAGGCACACAGATGCAGTCATGGACAAATTAAGTATTTTCTTTGTTTCTAAGATTAGAAATGGTGTTGTAGTTTGACGGTTTGCAGCTGACGATTTATCCCCCGCTGAGCTACTGTTGTTGTCGACTTCGTGTTTTTCAATAAGCACCTGAGCTGCTTGTCATTAGTGTTGCATATGACTGCCGGTGTGTTAAAATAAACACAATGATGCAGAGA
>JASGAT010394362.1:43905-59507 GCA_030220025.1 Chelon auratus | reverse complement strand
ACATAATAGCTTGTTGGTGACAATTTTCACATGAGGTACCATGGAGAGAGAGAAAAACACATCCCATTATCACCTAACACAGCTCGGCTTTTACCTGATATTTTCAAGTATTATTTGTCAGCACTGAAGTTGTTTACCTATTACGGTGAAAACTAAAGCTCGTCTGACAAATGGAAAGGGGGGGAAAGAGGGGAGAAATAGTGAATGGAGGAGCACAAATAGGTGCTTATTTTGGTGATGTATGTGTTAGATGCGCGACTGACCTGTGTGAACCGCAGACCCTCTCTTATTTCTCTTCTTGTCTCCGCCCTTCTGTCTTTGTCTCCCCTCTCTACCTCATTCTCTCTCTTTGTATTCCCCCCCTCTCTCGCTCTCTCCTTCTATCCAAAGTACAGGATAATGACACAGTTTTCCTGGGCTGTGAGAGCGAGCCGAGAAATGGTAACCATGGCAACAGCTCCTGTCCTGCTCAGCCGGCCCACTGTTGCCTGAGCTTGAGTGCGTTGCTCTGTGCTAGCCACGTTAGTGAAATCATTTAGGGTGTTGTGTTTGTGTTGTGTGTGTGTGTGTGTGTGTGAGGCGGTGGGTGAAGAATAGGCAGATGTCAGTATTCCCCTCTTTCAGTTTCACGTTTGACCAGTGTCAGAGTAGTTTCTGGCTCAGCAGCAGCTGCACTAATCACAATAATATCTAGTGCAAAACTGCTTTTCATGCAGCACTTCAAGGATCTCGCAAAGTAATTACTAGATCTCTGCTGCGCCTAATGTTGGCTTGGTTAGAGTGCATAACAATAAACCCCTCAGTACTTCAGGTGGGGATGTGTTAAGTGGGGTTGGGGTACAGCTTGTTTTTCTGGGTTCCTGCCTCCTCACAGCGTTTGATTTTGGGCTTGTTTAATATGTCACTGTGAAAAGCAGGGCCCTCCATTGTTTTGACTGTGTGGGCTGTAACTTGCCATTTTAATTAACTCCCCAACCAGGAGCTGCCTGCAACACCATTACTCTGCTTATTAACATGAAGGGAATAGAAAGGAAAAGAGACAGACAGAAAGCTAGTGCAAAAGAAAGACAGATACGGGCAGAGGAACGGTGAATCAAAGGAAGTGAGAGCTGGGGAAACGACAGTGATTGAAAGGGGGTGCAATAGTGAAGCTGCAGCAGCAGCGGACAGGAGAGGGGGGCTCTCACTGAGCTTTACCTCTCTGGGGTTTGAATTTAATTGCTATGTACATTAGCGGCAAGCTACAATGAAGCACCAGAATCGCTGACAATATATCATTGAGAAACCAACAGTGTCAAGATGCCCAAACGCTGGGAAGACAAGCAGTGCTGCAAAGGGGAGAGACACAGAGGAGATAAGTGGAGATGAAAGCGATACGCTTGAAATTACTGTTTTTGCAACAGTATTGTAATGAGAAACTAAAGCCTTCCCAGCGCTAGCCAAAGTCATATGAATATAACAGTCCCCAGTTCTCTCATCTGTTTCTGAACTGCAGCCATTACCTTTAAATTGTGTTCTGGAATATGAGGCCCGCACACTTTCCCGTTGTTCTGTCCTCCCCCTTATCCCAACTCTCCATCGACAGCAGTTTTGTCACCCATATATCATATGCACAACAAATGCTAAGGCCCTGAACCTCAGTCACTGTTGACACAGATAATGAATCATACTGAAATATGCAACAGAGCCACTCAATGCAGGCTTTGTATTGAGTACCATCTCGAGTGTTGCACTGCACTGTAATTCAGTGGGACATCAATATTAAGTAACAGTATGAGCTATTTTCCCTTCCTCTTTTCAACCCTTGAAACATCACACACTGGCACTCCATTCAGAAATACTCAGTCCTCTGGTAGGCTTGCCATAAGCTTCATGTAGTCTCCACATATAAATATATGTGTGTGTGTTGGATTGGATTAGGTCTCCAATTCATTCATTTGGAAGGACTCATTCCTTGAGTTGGTCGTATCCTCTAAGTAGGTTGTCACTAGCGGCACACAAGCGGCAGCTAGCCAGGCATCATCCTAATCCCCCCGAGGACACGGCGTCAGAGATGGGCTCTACCGAGCAGAGGTGGGGGAGGGGTTCAGTGTCCTTGACCATCAATCAGTGGCCTCTGGTCCTCCCTCCACAGACCCTTGGGAGTGCCCACATGAGACTCTCCTGAGCCAGAACTGATCCTGCACATTCTACGCTGTAAATCAGGATGAATCTCTCTACATGCAAGGTTCACAGCAGCCACCAAGTGTGTCTTTAACACAGCACAGCCAACACTAAAGGCAGTTTCTTCCAGGCTCCGTGCCAGTTAAAGAGTATAAATGGAATATCAAGTGACGGTCATGACATGTTGTGAGAGAGTGCCACACCTTCAAAGAATCTGCTTAGCTTTATCATCTTCTAAGTGATAACACACAGCGTGTGCCAGCCTAATAGAAGGCGATTGAGATATTTTCCATGCCTTGCCTCACTTTGGTCCACTGACAGTGAAATACTCTGGTCCCTGTCACCATTCATCTCGTACTCTCCTGGCCTGCCATACTGAGTTGGTGCACAATTGACTTGCAGACCCATCAGCTCATTCATCCATTCATCTCTCAATTCCTTCTGTTCCTATACAAGCAAAATGCTCATCATGACCAGATATGATGTTCAAAACTCATCACCTCTGTCTCCCACTATGCTCAACACACTGCTGCTCCACAGACCCCTCATTCACACAAACCTTCATGCTCATTAGCTTCACCAATCATTTACATTAGTGCTGGTAATGAAAAGCCTCCATTAATAAGATGGCCTTCAGAGATCATTTACCTTCCTCCGCCTCCCAGAACTGCCGTATCCTCACCCCTCTCCCCCCTCTCCCCCCTCTCTCCACATCCTGGTACCTACCGGTTATCAACACCCAGCAGAATGCTTTTTTGGAGCTGGCTCTAATAGCTCCTCTCAGCATCAGTATCTCACTGGAGAGTGAATGAGCAAGAGACAGGTCACCTGATAGCTCAGTGAGTCAGCTGGGGGCTCTCGATTGCAGGCGGGCTTTGGCCTTCAGCTTGACTTAATCAACACCTCTGTTGGGTATCTGGACACTTAAGAGAGCCCTCAGCACAGCGTGAGCTGGAGGAAGGAATCCTGACAGAGGAGACATTTCCGGCGTTCTCCACATCGATACTGTTCCTCTGCTTTATTGATCGACTTCTCCCCCGAATAGTTTCCCTCTCCTCCTCCTACCGTGAACGTGAATTCCTCTTATTTGAAATGACTCAGTTATTTGAGAAAATTCAAGATTCAGAGTGACCTCGATGTATGTTTATTACACCTATCAATTCAAGGACACGCTTTATGCAGGAAATCAATGAGCTTGCAAATGATGTACTTTATATGCATGGCTGATGGATAAATCTCCATTTTTAAAATGTTTCATGAATTTTTCTTTGTAGGTTTCCTTTCTTAATCTAGAGGGTAAACTCACATCAGCATGCTCGGGAATAAAAAAAATAAAATAAATAAAAATAAAGAAATAAAAAAGATGCAACGCAGTGTGAACTGATAGTTTAAGCAAGCGTTTTTAATCAAAGCATTTTCAAAAACATAATTATTCCATGACTTTGGCTGCTCCCGCTAAATCTGTTTAATGTTAGAGGCTTAATAAAATGCACAGGGACACAAACAAATGGCGTCAGCATGTGCTAAGTTCAGGCAGCACACTTCTCTCTCTCTCTCTCTCTTCCGCTCATTGTCTCTATGATAATCTCCCTTACATATTTGAGTCTCTCACTCCCACTCTCTAGTAATTCCCTGTGCCCCTGTTTCACCCTCACTTTTTATGCTTATCAGGGTTTTATTTCAGTGCATGTCCTGCTGCAGGCCCAAGGATTTCGCTGAATCAGGCGCTGCTTAGCTCCAGCACCCCTTGTGATGACAGCAACAATCTGGCCAGTTATGAGGAACGTCTCACAACTAACTGCTGCTCTTTGCATCTCCATGAGCTGCCTTCCTTATCAATACAGCCTGATAGCATCTGATCTCCAACCAGGAGGCAACCCTCTCTTCCTGCCTGTTCATTTCTGCCCATCTCCTTCAACTCTAGCCTCCTAAAATAGCAATTCCCCGCTGTTATGTATGTGGGATTATGATAAGACAGCTCTCCTTTATCAATTTCCATTATGTTACTGATAAAACAGCAGGACTGAATGTAGAGGGTTAAGTGCATTTTCTTGATCGATCTAAGATAACTTTATCACTGCAAACTGTCTGGTTATCACAGCTCACCTGGGGCTGGTCGAACCTGACAGGAATTTGATCATACCAAGCATCTCTGCACACGAGCTGCAGTCAGAATTTGCTCAGATGGTCGTACTGTATGCAGAACGATCTATATTTTTTGCTCATATTTACCTACCCAGAGCTGTTAATTGATTTCTCTCAGATCAATTCAGTGGTTTACAGAAATTGTTGGACCAAAAAAAGGCCAAATCAATTGCCAAGTGATTAGCATGTGCAATGGATTATTTCTAGCTGAGGCTGAGTGGACGACAGGCAGAATTCAATGGAGGCACACGCCATATGTTTCCGTTAATTATTGCTAGCTCAAAGTTTGCTTTAGATAGTGTACACCGACAGGCTGTGTGAGTGTCACACATGAAATATCCCTTTATTACGGCTAGAAAGAACCTGAGGCAGTGAATGCATTTCAGCCTCTACTCCCCACCTTGTTTTGGAGCGCCTGCGGGAGGTTCAGATAAAAGCTATGGTGTCCTGAAGTGAGCACCATTGATTGAGAGGGGTATTTCATACAGCAGTTTGAGACTGCACTGGCACTGCATGCACACATACAACATACAACAGTAAACTCAGTCTAGTGTCTGTATGTCCCTTTTCTAATTCACACACTGGGATCTTTTAAGCAGTTAACAGTTCAAGGTCTCAGAACTAGATTTAAGTATTCACAACATCCCTGCATCTCCTGCCACAAAGTTTACAGCAGCCTTGTGGTCGATGAAACTAAGAAAACAAAATAAAGCTCCAGTGCTGCTTACATGACCCTCTTGACACTCATAGCTTTGGGAGTTTGCAGTGTAGAATGAGAATGAATCCCTTTTCCACTGAAACTAGAAAACTAATTGCGAGGCCGTTAATTAATTCTTAATAGCCTCCGTCTGTCGTCCTGGAGATGGGCTGCACTAAAAAGGCTAAAAACTAAGTCACTAATGTCAGCTGTGGTTAATGTGAGGGCCATAGTTAAGGCAGAAATTCAGAGTGAATTTGACGTGTGTCACAGTGATGATCTTATTTCGACATTTCCGAGAGCTCACTGGAGATTAGAAAAAGGAAACATGAAGGATGAGTGGTTTTAATGCAGACAGTGAGGAAATACAGCACATTATACGGTAGATGGCAGCAGATAACATCTTCAAGTTAAAAGTTAAAAACTGCACTTACAATGGGTGACATTTAGATCCTTCACGTAAGTAAAAGCAGGAATGTCCTATACTATATGTTAAATACTACATGTAAAAATGTTGCATATTGAAATATACTTTGTGAAGCATCTGGAGTTTCTTAAATTGCAGGACAAACCCTCTTATCAGGCTTCAGCCTATGAAAATTGTCACTGACCTACAGATTTGCTGACCATTCAGCATCCTGTGAGGACCTACTGGTATGGCTAAGTCACTAAAAAGATGGCAAGAATAGTCTGCCGACATGCTAGCTACAAAGCTTTCTAAACTGCTTGCCTGCTTGATTGTTGTTTAGCAATAGATGGTGACAAGCAGATGGCTTCTCTAATGGTTCTGTGTAGGTGCAGATTTAAAAAAATAAAGACAAGACAGAACTGCCAAAAACTGCAGTTCCCTGAATAGGCATATAAGGCTCTGAGTCAATCCCCACAGGCAACCCTGTTAAAATGTTTAAAAAAATAAATGTTAAAAGGTTTTTGTCTCGATAGCCAGTTTCTCCTGTCTTGTCAACTATAATAAGGTAAAACTCTTTTAAACCCTTTCAAATTATGTCAAGACTTGCTTTGCATTATTTAGGGTGTGGCCGGCATCATCTGCCCACCTCAGCTCTACGGTCCACGTGTTTGACCATTTATGAACTAGCAGTGCCAAGATGGTGATGGATGGTATCGCCCACATTGAGCTTCGAAAACACTCATCCTATGGCTGCCGTCATGGAGGGTTTGTAAATCTTTAGTCAATATGTCAGGTTTGTAAGATATTTACTTAATCCAAAAGTAAGATACTTTAACATGAACACCAAGCATTTTTAAGTTGAAAGCGACTATCATGTGAGTTAATACTGTTGCATTTGATAAATGTTGTAACTTTGTGTCAATGTGTCATTAACTATTAACATCAAACCCTCCAGCGATCCACCACTTATGCATCCATCCATATGCACACAACCACCACTAAACTCTGTAAAGTGGTATATAAGAGGTTATACAGTATGTGTGTTTGCATACGTATATGTGTGAAAGAATGTTCTGTACTCTAGAATAATAAAAACGCAGCACTCACAGAAGTTTGTTGTAAGCTGCTAAGCCAAAAATTCTGTGAAAAAAAATTCTGTGACTAACTATAACTACCATATACACACTTTCACTCTGAAATCTAGTGGAACAGAAGTACTTAGTATTAAATGTCAATGCACAAGTATTACTATACCTCAAAGGTCTAGCTAGTCTGGCTTTCGCCAGCCTGATCTGACGGCGGTTTCTTTTCCGCCCTGCAGATCAGTCTGGAAACCCACTTCACTTCTCCTGCAGCCGATCCACTTTTTCTGGAGCCAATCACAAACAGGCTTATCCGCCTGGCGCGCTATTAGTGGGTTCAAAACGATGATGTCAGAGAAGCGACGGTAAAGTCGGCAAGCAACTTGTTGTTTACATGAAACAGCCACCAGAGCACAGCTATCCGTCGACGCCACTGTCGCTGCTGTTTTAAAAGATTTCAAAGGCAAGTTTTCTTTGAAAACGGAACAGAAACTTGCACTGGAAGAATTCATACAAAAGAAAGACGTTTCCTGCCTGGAGTTTCGCGTCGGTCTGCAAAGTACGTCACCCGGATCGATGGTCTGATTGGTGAATGACTATCCAATTGCGTACAGAGTCATTTGAACTATGCCCGTTGATCACGCCTCTTGTGCAGTAGAAATTACATGGCAGACTCCCCAGACTAATGTTCAATCTAAGAGCAGACTAGACTAAGGTCTAGCTGCAATTTCAGAAAATCTAAACAGTTTATGAGCAGACAAGTCTAGGTGGTCTGAGGCACTCTGAATAGTAGAAATAAAAACAATCACTGCCTTTGAAAGTTACATCCAATTTGCCATGAGTCTTTTGAACTACTATTTGGCCCTGCAGAGTTGTGTGTACTGTCAATAAACTGTGACTTGAATGTTTAGGCTGTATGAATAAAAGGATGAAACATGTCAGATCCCCAAAAAAGACCTTATCTGCGCCTCCACAAACAGCCTCTCTATTCCAAATCCACTTTAGCCTTTCCTCTGTAGGCTTATCCTCTCTGCCACACCGACACTATCGATGTGCAACTTTCATGGCTGCATAAATACCAGAAACAATGATGGTGACACATGCTCTTTTCCCTTTGATGTGTGACTACGCTCGGTGACTGCAGCTCCCAAGTCTGTGAGTACCACTCGCTCCGCCTTTATGTTGCTGTTTTTCGTATGAGGTCAAACACTATTGACTTGAATCACTGAGGGGAATGAGCCTGCGTTTACCGACAAATTGGACCGGTGGATTGACCCCTGGTTCAACTCAGCTGAGTTCCAGGAGCAGCAAATATCAATACATGCGGTAAAACACACACATCTCCCCACGGCCGCTGAAAAACGAGCTGATGGATTCACATTTACATACAGTATCTATCATCAAGTTGACTCATTGCTCTCATGACAGTGACTGTGAGTATGGGAAATGTCACTTCAATTATATTGCATTCATACCATTAAAGGCAATTATGGCAGAATGTAAAGGGTTACAGAGTGGCATATCAAAGGAGCTGATGTCATCTGTCTAGAAAATAATGATTAAAGTTTCAACAATAGTTTAAAAACTGCAGTTTTACTGGTTAATACGACCCAGAATCCAATTACACAGTCCCTCTATCACTGATAATTTGTTCCTGTATAATGCGGAAAGAGAAGAGTGAACCAAAAAGTAATTTGAGCTGCACCTGCAGTGTTAAAGCACTGTTTCCAAGTAAGTTTATGATCCTATCCAAGCACGGCATGCTAAAAATATATCCAAGCCTGACAAATATGATGTCAAAGCAATAACACAATCATGCAAATTCGTTGAATGGGATTTAATTGCAGACCGTTCCACCCCAGATTGTGCCAGCTAAAAAAAAACAAAACAAAAAAAACAATCAATTCAAACATGCTCTCTTTACATGACTCCTGACAGCACTCTTGGATGCTGCTACACTGTAAAATAATAATTTTTCACCTTTAAAAAATTTAAGTAGTCAAACCATAGCCCTACATGCAGCTTTTCCCCTACTCCTCACCTACTCCTCCGACCTTGATGCTGTTTTGTATAACCCGTTATATAAGACACAGCTGGAAATAATGCATCACATCACATGTGGCATTTGGCTCCAGCTTGAGTTCCTAATGAAGATAAAATATTTTTCTTATTTTTACAAATCTATAGTATTTTAATATTTAAAAATGTTAGGCACTGCAACTTTATTATCCTTACTCAAAAAGTAGTAAACAGTGCATTTTCTCTAAGTGACTATTTCACATGACTAATTCTAGTTTATTGTACTTGTAGTAAGTGTCCAAGTGTGTCTAACCATTTGGAGTTTTTCAGACAACAAAAATAGACATGTGACTTGAAGTAAGTTGTTGGAACTGTAAAAACACTCAAGTCTACTCTCTGGGTTATATATTACCAAACTTTTTAAGGGCTTCCAGGAGCAGGTTTGTCAGAGAACAGACACATTTAATGAAATCCTGTTATGAACTTCACTCAGAAAATTCATTTTTATTAGTGACATATAATATGACCTGCCAGCAGCAATGTTTGCCATTTTGACCGGTCAGCCAGGGCCTTCTAAGTATTAGAGAACATGGCATCCTGTGCAGTGACTGTATTGTATTCTGCTCTTTTCAAAAAAGGAAAACAATTAGGTTAGAATCTGCCATGAGTGTCAATCTTTACTTGAAAAGATGATCAACGAACACAACACAGTACATTCTTGGTAAATACGTCACTTTGCCTCCTCTCTGCTAGTTCAGAATTCTGAGGCAAAAAAATACTTTTACTGTCATGTGAAAATTAACACTAATCATCCAGATGTAAACAAACAAAGCAAGACACTAGCGACAGGCCAATAAGCAACCTTAGAAGTTGGGACTATTTATCTGATTCTGATCTCTTGTATGAATGCTTATTGTTCTGGTGTGAGACACATGGGCCTCATCTACTGTTTTATGTTGGGATACAGATCAGTGGCTGTGGCCCCACCAGGAGCCACCCACCATCACTAAGATCTACGCATGCTAGATGGTATTAGGAATAACAAATGTAAAGCAAAATAGTCTAATCCGCCCGTCTCCTTTTGAATGTGCTCAGACAAAGGCGCCTGGGATTCTTCAGTCCTAATTAACTGTGTCAGTGGTGACAGGACTCAGCCTTGTGAGTGGCTCAGCCCATTGATTGTTTCAAACACATTACTGTAATACAGCACGACGGGAGGACTTGGATAAAAAAGCGCCGTTTATCACTTCAGAGGTTACAGCCATGGTGCATTGAACCCCCAGATTATTTTGCCAAAGGCATCTTGCCGCGTTCATTGACCTTTCCTCATCATTAGTGAATATAAAGAGGGTGGATCCTTGTCAAAAGCCTTGAATAACTCATCAGCTGCAAGGCCAGGGGAATACTAAAGGGTTAATGGTTTCTGTTTGGGGCCTTCGAGGCTTTACCCTTAAGCACTTGCATTTCAATTCCTCTGTTGTATGAGGAACTGAGGAGGAGAGTGGGGAACTGAGATAGCAGCGAGCTGGGCAGGATCCATAAAAGAGTTTGTGCTTGCAGGAGGGTCGTTTTTCTCCAGCAAGCACAACTCTGTGTGCGCACGTGTGTGCACAAAGAAATGTGTCATTAACTATTAACATCAACCCCCCCCCGGCAATCCACCACTAATGCATCCATCCATATGCACCCAACCACCAATAAACTGTGTAAAGTGGTATATAAGTGGTTATACAGTATAGTATTTGCATATATGTGTGAGAGCATGTTCTGTTCTCTGCAATAATAAAAAGTGATACCTGTCCAGCTTGCACATAGAGACTTCAGTTTTGGTGGATGGGTGGCCACTTTTAAGAGATGCTGAAGACGCTTAGAAATCGAGCTGATAGAACTAACCTTATTTAACGGCCAGGCATCCAAGCCATTTCCCCAAAGAGAATGCCATTTCTGAATGTCATGACCTTTTCTAACGTGTTTAAAAACCTCCAAGGTCTACAAGGTGTGGTTTGTCAATAAAAAGAATTTGAGGACAGTTGAGGAGGGGTAAAGAGAGAGAAAGGCGATGCATGCGCTCAGATTTTAATGGGCAGTTTAATGTAGGTACTGTCATCTGTTGTTGGGCTGATTGAGTTTTCTTGAGGCTTATGTCAGTGATTGAAGTGGTGCGTGCGTCTGTGTGTATTTGTATATATGTGTGTGCTTGATAAACTTTAGCGAAGGCCTAGACAGTTTCAAATATAGCATACAAAAAGAGAAATGAAAAGCGCTTCAGGGTTACGTGTGTGTGAGCTTGATTTAGTGTGCACAGACAAGAGCCTGTACCACTCAGTGGGTGATGGGAGGTGTGGGCCGATTCAAAGGTATTGGAAATTGTCGTGAAGAGTAGATCTCTTTGTCCAGGCCTTTCAGAGATAATTGTCTGCCAGAATAAAACAATGCTGTGCAGCAGTTTATCTTGAGAGGGCGGAGGGCCAACGCTGAAGACATCAAACTTGACAAAAGAAGTAAGGAAGGAATTAGAGAAAAGATGAGGGGAAGGTGCCGGATGTGCGATTTGAGAAGACTGGCCTAAAATCCTGTGTGATAAGAACAGCGTGTATGGATACACAGAATCAATATCAATATACAATGTTTTGGAAGGTGAAACAAGTGCAGGAAGTCAATGGGATTCATTTATAAGTCTGGATAGTGTGGAAAGCCCTGCTTAAGAACAGCAGAAGTGAATCCTCCCATTGCATTTCCTCCAGCATGATCGCGCATACAAATTGGAGACCAGATACATTTAGTGTCGTTTGTCTCCGAGCAGTTGTGATTAAGAGGAGCTTGGACTCTGTCTCTGTCAAAGCTAGATGAAATGCAAATGAGTAGCCAATACACTTGTCACTTTTCTGATGGCTTACATTTTCATGCAAGTGTTGTAGCTGGACTTAAAGGTTCAATTGTGAGACCAAACAAGAGAACACAGCAATTGAACTCTAGTGAGCCTCAAACAAATCTATTATGTTCACAAGTGTAACCATGCCGCAGTGTATGCATGGATCTGAAAAAATGATACTGAACTGACTGGACTCTTTATTGACACATGTATTTATATGATCATATGTATCAAAAACAATGCTCATGTTTTGAGTGCATACTGACAGCATCTTGTGAGCCACCACATCCTACATTGTGTGGCATTCAAATTTGTCCCAACAGCTCTGCTGGCATAGCCATTAGGATTTCATTAAGGGGAGTGTTTCAAAATACAGAGGAAAAAAAAGGTATCTCTGCATGCAACTGGATAGTCCTGCAACCAATCAGAGCCATTTAGCTGTAAACAAATTCACTCCAGGATGCTCACGTGATGCAAAATCATTCTTCTGACCATCACCATCATCCGCTCAAATGATTGGACGTGCCTGGCAGATCTTTGCTGGTAAATAAGAGACTCTAAAAGGAGCATTTAAGAATAAATAAATGGTTCAGAACATGTTATAATGTAGGTGTAAGGAAAGATTTTGTGTCTTTTTGTGTCTCCAACAAAGACATATGTCGTTCCAACAATGACTTTGTTTTGCAGTATTGTCATCCCTAATCTGTTCTATGGAGGGTTATATGTCATACATGTAATTCCATATAACAATCTATATCTTACATTTTCTGAAAACAACATACACAGTATAACTGACCAATTTCTGTCATCTGACTGTTACATAAACCTTGTTTGGTGTCGCTTTTACAGCAATAAAACGGATTTGATTACTGCTGTTTTTACATTTACTTTGCATCAGAATATATGAATAAATTAGCAAAATACGGTTAAAGTACTGCATAACTGTATACTGTAAACCTTTACACAAACACAAATAAAAACAGCACGACATATTCCATGTCTGACGTGTCACTAATCTGGTTGCTCAATTAAAATGGTAAGAAAATTAGACAACAGAAGAGCAGCTTAAATGCATCTTCATGTCATTACGTCTGTACGTTTGATTTATACAAGTGAAACAAATCCTAGAATAATTATTTCTATGCAAATCCGGGAGGCGAGGGTTTAACATAGGTTGCTTTAAAAGGCAGTGGGCACAGTATCTTTACTCCTCAGGCTTCTCCTGCTGTCAGTGTCAGTCAAGGTTTGCTTAGAATGGACAGACTAATTACTGTGTAATTCCCAACAGTTATCATGGAGTGACATATAGGCACCCGTCCCTCTGAGATTTAAATGCATGGGAAGAAGACATGTCATGGGTGGCAAGATATCCCAAGGTTTTATCAGGATAGCTGGCAACAAAGACTCCAACCACCTTGGCATAATCTGCTGGCAGCCAGCTATCAAACGCACACAGAGTCAGTGCCCCTCCAATGTGTGCTAACACATTTTTGGAAATTTAACGTCCGTATTTCTATATGAATATGTATCTTTATTTGTAAGTTCATATAATGTACATAGCATGAAATAAAGCAGAGGGGGTGAACAATACTTTTAAGTTGACTAATATGTGGTGAAAGTCGAGTCGACATCAACTAGTCAATGACGTCACACATAAAAAAAAAAGAAAAAAAAGAATGCTTTGCAACAATCAAATCTATTGTCTTGACATGAATACATATTGGAGTGTCTCACACGAAGGAAGCTACGGAGGCTTTTCTGCCATTTTATTGACGCTTGAACACGGGCTACTGTCGGCTGTAGCCCATATCACCATAAACACTGTCAGTCTGACATTTCAATTCTCAACTCTACCATAACTCCCGTCTCTCGTCTGGTGCATAAACTGACACCAGTGACAAAAAAACACGCTCTTCAACCACAGCAACAAGGTCAAATAATGGAACTACAGCCACAATACTGTCTGCTGCAGATATGTATAGCCTATATGAATCGGAACCACCAATAGCGTTTAATAGAAGTTCACAGCGCGTTGTAATTTAGGATAATGTGGCCGAGATAAAAAAATACGGTATACCTCTGAAGCCTTTTACGTGTATAACAGCTCAAGGTCTGATAACTTTAGACAATTAAATAGTACATTTGTTGTATCTCAGGATTGACTTACATATTCTGTATGTCACAGTAGAATGGGCTTCATCTTTAATAAAGTCAAACACGTAATAAACTACTACTGCTTTGCAGCAATAACCCACTGAGCTCCTCACCTTTTCTCTGAGGCATCCATGTTGTTATTGTCACGTGATCGCCGACTAGTCTTCATGGCGCAGCAGTAAAGTCAACTAGTCGACTATTCGATACAGCTTCTAGTCTTTACTAGACACAACTGATGCTCGCAAGAAATGGCTGAGGTTTCCCAAGAGAGGAAATAAATGCATAGTGTTTCACTGTATCGTGAGGCTGTGTCAAAACAAAACAAAAACTATAAATTATTCAACCACACAGTTTCCACAATCAAAAATAAGACTAAAAGCAAATAGTTGGGTTAGGTAGTTAGGAAAAATTAAAGCATGACAAAATGTTTTACAATTTTCTACAAACGAAATCCAAATTATAATTTGAAAAAATGTCAAATGAGCAAAAGAAGTAATTGCTGTTTATATGCAAAGTAATGTTAACCAGTGTCACTTATTCTTGGAACGAAACAAATTACACATCGACTGAATTCATTTACAGTTCCACAGAAAGTTACACTAAATTGGAACAAAATAGCTGAGACTAAATTAAAATGAAATGAAAAAAACAATGTGCAAACTACAATGACGGCGACCTAAACGGTAAGGTAAGATAAAATCATAGTGGATATAATGTTCGGTTGGCTGTCTTTGTGGTTTTAGTAACCTATTCTTTGGAATTAGTGCATCTTTAATTAACAGTCAACCATCAAACTTTAAGGCATGTTTGCCAAAGGAGTGTCATTGCATTGCATACTGTCTAGATCTAGATGTCTATGCCTGAGGCGGGCAGGAAAGATCACAGCCAACCCCTCTCACCCTAGACACAAAAAGTTTGAGCCCCTCCCCTCTGTCAGGAGGCTGCAGTCCATCGGGAACAAAACCTTACATCACAGGAACAGTTTCTTTGCGTGTGCAGCTGAACTGGTCAATAACCCCCTCACACACACAAACGCACCATAACACACCCGTGCACAAACACTCTTTCCCTGACATTTTTGAGCTTGATGCGTTTCATTAATGCACATTAATGATTTTGATTTCTTTTTTGCACACCTTTTTAATTGTGCAATCTGAACAGTTTCTCCTCTGTTTGTGTATTTTGTATACTTTTTGTATTGTTTGATTCCTGACTTATGTTTATGCTTATTGTACCAACTACAACCATCAAATACATGGCAATACAGACAATTCCGATTCTGTTTCACTGTTCTGTGGAGGAAGAGGAGGAAAAAGACAGCTAATGACAGCTGTGTAAGGCTTAACATAAGTGGGACTGTACACCTTGAGCCAGGTCTTAATATTGCCCCTATTCCTCCAAAACTGTAGAGTAAAGCACCTTCTAACAACTGAGTGAGGCCTTAAGAGTGCATTTACTATATTTCCGAGGGCAATGACAACATGTCCAAAGCCTTCTCTCTATTACTTGTAAAAGTGTTCGCACTTTTACCTCAAAATTACAGCCATTTAACTCTGCTGAAGAGTGCTCTCACCAGAGATGAGAGAGAGGGAAGAGCTAAAGCACTGCACAGTGTGAACCCACCGCAATCTACAAATTGGCCAAAAAGCCATCTTTTCTGATTTACCGTGGCCTCTACTGTAAGTGTGTGGCTTTCTTCAATCATCCTCCTTAATGCACTAACCATTAGAGTCTGTCCAGAAAGAGAATATACCCTAGTGTCTCAATTATAGACCAAGACTGGATCTCTACAGCAGCCTTTCGTGGCCATAAAAGGAAATGACTATCCATTTTCTGCTCCAGCTCTCACACAGCAACAGCACGGTCCTGTCTGTTGTTGGGAGCACCAAAACTCATCTTTCCAACAGAATTGTCTTATTAATCACCCTAGCTGCTGTGGTGAGAGTGCCAATTAAAGTTAGAAAGAGATTTGAATTAAAGTTTCTTTAAGTGTGACTTCCCTCTTGGGGTTTTTCAGAACTTTCGGTGCGAGGGGAAGAATGAAGATTTAAAAAAAAAAAA
>JASGAT010394362.1:9111-43890 GCA_030220025.1 Chelon auratus | reverse complement strand
AAATACAACTTCAAAACTGGGGAAGGATGTCACAGACCTGAAAGCACTACAATGCATAATGTGCTTTGATCTTCTGGGTACTCTGTGAGATTTGGTGATCTGGGAAAAAGTTATTCTGGAGAAAAAAAAGTATAAGTGACAACAACAGGGATAAAAGCACCGCCTGCAACAAGAGCTCAAATGTGAGGTGGGAATAAGCACATGAAAGGAAAGAAAGTTCTTCGGCACAATTTGAAAACGGGAAAAGCTCTGACAGGCCTCCGTTTTAATACCCACCGTCAGTATTATCAAAACAAATACTGAGAAATATCCATGAAAGATGAACAGAGGGAAAGAAGTCAGTGAAACTGTTTCCTTGTTCTTCTGAAGGCAGTTATTAACGTTTGAGTATGCGCTGCTGTGTTTCTTCTCGCGTGTGCGTGGGACTGACAGCGTGACCAGGTTTGCATTTAATGGCCGCCACTCCTGAGGAGATGCGAGAAGGGAGAGATAATCAGAGCAGAAGAGGAGAGAGGTACATGTGGGAGCGGCAGAGCGAGGAAGCGAACGGTTTGGTGAGGGAGATGTGGGGTAAATAAAATAATCTGCTGACAAAGGGGGAGGGCAGCGTGGCCTCTTCTATCAGAGACTGACAAACAGGTGAAAAGCAGCCCAGAAAATGAGTCTTTGCAGGATGGCAGAGAGGAAGAATGACATATGGATAATAATTATTATATTATTATTATTATATGTAGTTAAGATTAGAAGGAAGATGGGTAAATGGGTTTTTGTAGGAGTCCCAAATATGAGAAAAAAATATAGCAAATTACTGCTAAAGCACACATTCTCAAGGGAGCATTATCCTACATGTATAAGTGTTTAACTTCAGTACATGCACATAGATATGATTTAAATGCTCCAGCGCATACTGTAGATGGTTTGTAGATAAGAACAGAAATAACTCTGCAAAAATGAGTTCAGCTCCAGTCTTTTTTTTTACATCCAATTTCTACAGTATCTGTCTTCAGTAAAGTTAGTTCAGTGAGTAAATTGATTTGTGATCCGTTATGGTACTAATCTAAAACAGAAACACTTCAAATAAGGACACAGGACTCTATAGTGACAAGGTCCCGGGTTCGAATCCATGGGCCTTTCTGTGTGGAATTTGCATGTTCTCCCTGTGTCTGCGTGGGTTCTCTCCGGGTACTCCGGCTTCCTCCCACTGTCCAAAGACATGCTGGTAAAGTTCATTGGTGATTCTAATTGGTTGTAGGTGTGAATGGTTGTCTGTCTCTCTGTGTTAGCCCTGTGATAGACTGGACACCTGTCCAGGGTGTACCCTGCCTCTCTCCCGATGACAGCTGGGATAGGCTCCAGCAGACCCCCAGAACCCTTAACAGGAATAAGCGGTTACAGAAGATGAATGAATGAATGAATAACACTATAGCAGTGGATGATCGCATGGTTAAGTCATATCATTATCCAAGTCTACCACAAGGAAAAGACTTCACAACAAATACAAAGGGTTCGCCACAAAGCCCGAATTAAACATCTAAAAAAGACAAACTAATACTGGAGCAGCATTCTTTGGACAGAAGATACTAGAATGAACCTGTACCAAAATGATGGGAAGAAAAAAAAAGTCTGCAGAAGACTTGGCTCATGATCCAAACATACAACATCATCTGTAACCATGGAGGCAGTGTGACGAATGAGCCTGTATGGTTTCCAATTGCACTGGGTCACAAGCATTTATAGATGACGTGACAGAAGACAGAAGCAGTCGGATGAATTCTGTTGTATATGGTGCATAGGGATATGCTGTCTCCTTAGGTTTCAGACTTCTGACAGTCATTGCCTGCAAAGGATCTCTGGCAAAAAATTTAATATGGCTATTTCTCTTATGATTAGGTTTATTTGTGCAAATACATATGAGTTCCTGAAAATATGTCTGTAATCCCAACTCCCTCAATTTGTATGTGGATATAGTGAAACTGAAGTGGAGGGTCTGCATCTGAAGCAAGTCTTCATTATATATGGATCTAGCTGCATGTTGCATTTGTGCGTTGGCAGTCAGATGTAAATTTCGAGGTATAACTTGTCCAATACTGACCTGTCCATCCATTTATTATCTTGTGTCTTTGTGTGTATCAAAAAATGCACGGTCAATATTGTTTCTTGTTTTTCCTAGTCTTTTAAAAGTGTTTTTGACGCATATCTTAAGTGATTCATAAATGATTAACCAAAACAAATAAGGACAAAGAGACATCACTTTGTGTTAGAGCACCCTTCCCGGCACAGTCAAACAAAAAATCAATTTCATTGTCCGTATCTTCCACATTTGACTAATCAGTATTAGCACTCGGAATGCGTTTTAAGGCACCATAATAAAAAGCCCAGGCTGCCACAATAAAAAACCTAGCCCGTAATGACTAATGCCACACAAACAACTGAGTACTACCAATCAGCCAAATAACACAAATAACACTTACCCTGATTAATACTCATTAAAAGGAATTATAGAGAGAAAACTGAAGATCATAAGGCAATCATGTGTGCTGTTCTAATATCAAAGTAATGGCGTTCATTTCCTGAAAACATATGCTCTTTCGATATGGAAATGCAAATGCTGTCAGAAGGCATGGGAAGTGTTGATTAATTAAATGAACTCTAAAAACACTGGCACGCTTTGATATTTCAGAGGATCACGCTATAAAGCTAAGGAGTGCTGTAAAATCACTCTTACTAAGTGCTGGATATATCCAGTATAATGTAGAGCATTATGTAGGTTTTACATGCAGTCACTGGAGGCTTTGGAGTTTCTGTTTACTTTTCATTAGACGTATAATATTCATTTGAGCAAAGGAGAAGATGCAGGTTTTATTTCATGAGCACAGCTTCCTTTTGAAGCCATTTACTGCAGGTTTTTTCGTCTGGATTTCCAGTTTCACAGGACAAAACCTATTGTCTATTTACATAGCCCAGGGATCATGAGGTCATGTGTGATAGATGACATGCCATCTGCTTATCAGGCCCTTCCAGAGGTGATTGGGAAGTTAGTACTTGGTAGGAATGAAGGTCAGCGTATCACCTGAAACAAACCATATGGGACAGGACTTGGGGTGGCAGAGCGCTGAGGGTGTAGAAGGCGTTTGCACGGCTCTTGATCTCGCCACTGTATAACTGATAAGGCTGGCAGAAAATGCACTGCCAAACAGGATTATCTGTGGGCAGCTCAGTGTGTCTGACACCAGGCATGCTGGGTAAAGCAAAGGCAGGGCTGTTTACTGTAGAGGAGCCTAGAGCAATTTAACACACTAGTTTCAACAAGTCCAGTCCTCTAGGATTTATAGCAGCAGTCCATTGACAGTAGGCTTATCAGTGGGAGATATTCCATCTTACTGAATATTTCATAATGTACATATACAGTCATTAGCTAGAAGTGACTCACAAACGTAAGTAGGCAGTCGTCACATTGATGTATCTGTAATTGCCACCTGACGTTACTTCAGCACAAGTGGCTTATGCTTTTACAGAAGTGTCAATGAACAGTATACATTTGTATTGTTAAAACTAAGGCATTTATAAGCTGCCGTTGTTTGGTGTAACAGCTGTTTCCCATTCTCAAGAGTCCTGCAAGGTTCATCTCAGGATGAACGATTTATCCATAGCATCTACAATATCTACTGAATCTGAGCAACAGCAAAACACACTCTGCATCATGGAGTGTCTTTAGTTTAGTGCAAGTTCAGGAACTCTGCTGTGGTTGATTTATAGGGTTTTGAGGGATGAGGACAGGGAGGCAGCAGTCTCTGCTATGTGTGAAAGAAAAGCCCTTTTAAAATCTGTTGCTTGGTTGTGCTTGACCTTCCCAGAGTGTCAGATCACATGTCTGCCAACCGAAAGTACAACATATGGAAAGTAAACCAAGTGAGAGAGGCTATAGGACAGATAGTGTTACGTAACTGATGATGTTTAACGGCTAACGGTTGTTAGTGTGACTGACTTTGCCTGGGGTGAAACAAAGGACAGGCTGATCTCTCCAGCTCATTCAACAGCACTGAAGAAATCCAATACCAATCTCTGAGTATCAGCGTATTCCTGCACAATGTCAGAAATAATCTAAATGGGAATTAAGCACAGACTGTGGCATCTAAAACCTACTATTGTGTCTCAAAGCCAAAGAAACCTCCAGTGTTCCTTCATTCCTTCAGTGTCCGTGAATATTTCACTTTTTTCATGGAAGTTATTTCACATGACCTAGTATTCACGTTACCAATAACAGTCTGTTTCCAGCAGTCCATGTGGACATGTAGCATATGTTCTTGAATAAATTGCAAGAGGATGTAATGCTGCCAGGCTCAAGAGGAGGACCGATCTGCCTGATAATCATTAGTATTTTCTGGAATCATTTGTAGCATATCCCTGCTTTAAATGCTTTGCTGAGCAGTGAGATCAGAGTTCACTGTGTAAAATAATGTGTATGTCAGTAGTAATATGGGCCGCTGTTACTTGATTTCACTAGGTTTAACACTGTGCAAATATGACAGATTTAAAAAAGCTTTACTAGAAACGTTTGTCTGAGGTCACACCATTTTCCCAGAGACAGTGGATCTCAGTTGTAACTCATGCTCTCACCAGAAACCTATAGCTGATAGCAACTAATATCCAGGCTCAGCAGATTGAGATGCTTTTGAAGTGAACTGAGTTAACATATAACATATAAACATATAAGAACTTTACTCCAAACGTTACTTTTTTATCAACATCAATTCCCCCCGAGAAAGGATTTGAAAAAGAAGAAAAACATGAAAAAAGTCCAAAAGTTACTAAACACAACTTTAGATGTATTATGTATTAAGGCTAAATTTAGAAGATGTAGCAACAGGGCTTGAGAACAGTCAGATGCTGATTAAATCACCAAACTAATGCATTTCATGGTCTCAAACACAGACTAAACATGTGAATCGGCTTCTTCCAGTAATAGTACTTAAATACTTTGAAATACTTTCAGAGAAATGGTTAAGAGAGAAGATTAATTTAGAACTTGAAAATGCCAAGTTGCATATTTATTGAAAAGGCTTTGTTCAGTGTAATATAAACGAAATGTGTCTTAGGGTCTGACTTGTACCGACATCAGGTAGCAAAGTAAAGAACTGAAACAGGAAAAGCATAACCTAACCTCTTTTAAAGTTGGCTTCCAAAGTAGACATTAGCCCAGTTTCAGACATAAATTAGCCAGCTATCCTTTGATTAAAGAAGATTTACAGGCTTACTGAAATAATTTGATTAACACAACTCTTTGAGCCTTGGGGAACTGACTGAGTGACTTTTGCATTTTGGAGGATTTAGGAAGAATACTTAATGAGGTAGATTATCTCTTTGATGTTGCGACCTGGACCTTGAATAAAGAAAGATATACGATCTAGCCTCGCTCTAAATCAATCAAAAAACTGGCTTCATTGAGATGGCGAAACTATCAAATTTAAAACATCTAAATAGAATCTACTCCTTTGCTCTACTAAGAGGCACAAGAAAATTCCAGGCTTTATTCTGGATTACAGTGAACAAGTCTCACTCCATCATGGATCAGGTGGTGTTTTATGACCTGTATCATGACATTAGCAAGAAAAAAACCTTCACAGAATCGTTTATCTCTTCTTTTTGTAACCTAAAGGGCCAAATAAATGATTACCATACCAGGCTTTCAAAATACACAGCAGCATAACTTTCTCTGTAATAACGTCTGATTATCTCAGATATCAACTAAATGATGTACGGAAATGCCGTATGGAGGACAAATAATCGAGTGCAAGTACGTGGATCATTTTCACGCACATTATGTACAAAACATGAATTAACCATGGAACCAGTTGCACTGTCCGCACACTGCGCCTTGCAAAGACAAGAAAGTGGCTCAGTACAGTGTTAAGGACATTGCTTTCCTTCTGTCAAGCGATCTGCGTACATAAACAGGACTGAAAGCCTGTGGGAGCATATGCTGTTATCACAGATCTACATTTCACTGCGATGACAGAGTGGCATCACGCCAGACTAGTGGAGCAGTGCTTTATGTTTAGGTAAACACACATAAATCCATATGCTTAGGATGAAGTAAGCTTAAGACTGTTGCCAACAAAATGTGGTTTGTTACCACTTTCTGATGTGAGATAAGAAAGGGCAAGATTTGTGTTGTTCTTACTGTTAAAATCAATTGACAAAGAAAGATACAGATATGTTTGTATAGAAAGTCGATACAAAAACCTTTGAATGAAAAAGCTGTATGCATTCCAATGCAAGCTGTAATAATACTCATCTTAATACATGCCTTTTAGCTTTGACCAGGGCAGTTTCATCATATGTATGAGCTGAGTATGAGCTAAGTGACTCTGTGACTCAGTGCTGAAGCAGTGAGATCTTTTTGAATACATACATATCTGCTCTACCTCCAAAACAAACAGCAAAACACATGTTCATCTTTTTTGTTTTGTTTCTTCACTTTTTATTGCGACATGCCCGTTCAGTGGCACACATCCACAGCCATGCGCAACTTCAATTAAGACTACCGTCTTTCTTAAAGGGACAGCGCTATTTTTCTAAAGGTGCAGTGCACTAATTTTTCTTAATAAAAATAAAAACAAATATGCTCAGTCTAACCGCACAGTGGATCGATGCTGATTTCCAGCTGCAAAAGCTTCTGCTCCATTATTATTTAATGTACACATGAGTGGAGTCAAGGTAAACATGTTATTTTGAATTTTATCTATTTTATATTGTGCATTGCTGGAATGTGCTAAATAAATATTTTCATAATTTTGTAATTGATTTATTCGTTGAAACATTAAAATTAATTTATGAAATTTCAATGCCTTGATTTTAGTGAGGTTAGTACACAGTCATAGCCATAAATGTAATGGCCCCGGGTTCTTCATTTTCGATTTCGGCCAAGAATTTTTATTTCGGTGCATCCCTAATATATATATACACACACACACACATTTATTGTGTATGTTATTGTTTCTTTAAATCGGCACCTCCTTCCTGATATTATCAAGTTAAAGCTCTTTATCTTTCTGTCAAGTCGTGCCAAGAATTTTAAATTGGGCCATTTAGATTCCTTTATTACTAAGATCCATACTACACTGTTCATGTATCACTGTTCAGCATAGACATATGCACAGTATATCCATTTTCAATAATCTGCAAAGACTGCAAAGGATGTTGGACCTGAAGAGATGAGAGCAATGGGTTTGACATCTCTGGCTGAGTGGGAGTTGGTCAGGGTTGGAGGTGAGGGGGCACAGCTGGCTTAGGCTGTGGTCACAGTTGTGTTGTGGCATCTGATGGCAGTGGGCACAAATGAATGCCTGAAGCGCCCAGTCTGGCTCTTGGGTGGGATGAGCTGGTGGCTGAACGCGTGGTCCATCTGCCACAGTCCATCATAGGCTGAGTAGGAGGGGTTATTCAGGACGGAGCTTAACGTCCTCCTCTCTGCCCATTTCTCCAGACTGTCCAATTCAAGTCTGAACATAGTTGGCCTTTATTGCCACTTTACTGAGTGTGCTGCATCGTTGGCATTAGATGCTGCCACCTCCCCCCAAAAACTCCACGGCCAAGACCAGTTCACAAGTCACTAGAGACTTTCAGTAGCTTATCACACTCATCCTTCTGTTAAGGCCCTCACTAAAGACAGCACTGTTGTCTGACATTTACAGAGGGGGCTGCAGCCTGGAAGTGTCCTGCATCTATGGGTGCCACTTTGTCGATATAGTTGCTGTTGGGGGTAAAACTGGGTATTTTATGTGTATACAGTAAAGTTTATAAGGTTCACACTGTTTTGGAGCTACAGCAGAGGTTTCTCTGTGACAAATGTAGCTCTGTAATTAAGTTTTCTTTGTGGTAAAGACTCACCGCCTTTCAAGCAGCCACTGTTTTCTATTTGAGCTACATCCCGAATTTTGCCTAAAGTGAGCTATTTAACTATTGCTTTTTTGTGGAAGATTATCCTCATGGCGCACAGTTGTGTACAGTTATGTCTTTACAAGTGCTGAGTCAAACAATTTAATCTACCATGGAAATAGGATTAATTAAACTACACAATAGCATTTTGGCCCATGTGAGAAGATTTTTATTAGAGAAAACTGGCAGACCCAGGTCAGTTTCCAATTAACATGTTTGTTACTTTGTAAAGTGATTCTATTTTTTGTCATATGCCCTTGATCACTTCACTTGATTCGCTTACCTCACAGACTAGAAACGAATTCCTTATTTTGGGTCCACATTATCCAAAACCCATTTCTCAGGAGACATAAAAGCAGGTAATAACTTTAAAATCAATTATTAAAGTTAACTGTACAGTGATAGGGATAAAAGCCATTTAATTCCCTTTACCAAGCCAGTTAGTGAAGGTGCCATAGAAAAATGAACTTCATATACAACTTGGTACAAAACAAGAACAGTGGCTCTCTGAGTTTATCTCCACGATTGAAATCACCAGTGTTCCTTTGGACCATGAAATTGTCATTTGTTCTGCAAGCGTTACATCAAATGAGAGTTCAGGGCCATGCCAGGGCCATTTGTTGCTGCTGAGCTTATTTTAACTTGTTATCTGTCAGAATCTCCGTAGATAATTATATTTGGCTCAAATAGACAGGTAGAAAATGGCGTCTATTCACAGAGCCAAATGAAAAGTCCCAAAAACGCTTAGCAGATTAATCATACACTGTGAATCCTTAAATGTGATTACGTGTACTGTAAGGGAAGGTGCCTGTTTGAATATTTCTGCATGTTTTCATTTCATTGTCAATGGTGTGAGTCTGTGCCAGCGAAAGCTCTTTCAGTGCGTGTTTCTGTGTGCCTGAACAGTATTAAGCAAAAATAATGTAACCAGCATGAGAGATTACATTCTGTGACTTGCTTAAAACCATTAGAGAGGGAGAAAAGACGACCAGGCAGAGGGGATTACAGTGGGCTGGAATGTGGAAGCAGCGGAATCCAGCAAGGGAGGGGGGGGCGACATTGACAGTGTAGCATTGACAAGCAAGAGATCAGGTTAAAGAGATGGCAGAGCGCCAACCGATTGTTCTAGAACAGAGGAAAGAACAGAAAGGAAAATGAGAGTGATGGATATAAGAAAATTAAGACAAAAAGAGAGAGAGCTAGACTGGGATGGAATGATAAAAGTACTAGGACAGCAGAGATTCCTTCTTGCAAATAACAAACCAAGGCCCTTTACTACCAACAGTGTCCTGCCTTTGATGTATATTGCATTAAGATAGTGCTGAGGAGCAGCAGAGTGGTGGTTAGAAAGCCACAAAGAGAAGAAGACGAAGCCATCAGTGTTATGAAAAGCATCAGCACCCAGAGGAATATGGAACAGCCACTTGATGACGCTACTGTTTGCTCCAAGTGGTGGTGGTGGTGTTTGTAATGAAAGGAAAGGGGCGGGGTGCTGAAATGACACAGGCTGCAGGAAGTATATGTAGCCAGACTGTATAGAAGCCATCCCAAAATTACAAAAGAAAAAAAAAAACGGAAATGCAGTAAATAAATAAATAAGAGACATACAATGAAGTTGTACACCCAGTAGGCATTCCAGCCAGCCAATTGAAATAAATCAAGATGGAGGAGAGGATTTTGGCTCAGGTTAGTATGAGGCAGCGGACCTCTTTGCTGATTTGGTGTACAGCATGGTGACATATACTGACCTGGGCTTGAGACAGCACTAGTGGTGGTGGGTTCAATAATTGCTACAGGGGGAGGAGAAGGAGGGAAGAGGGAAGGGGAGGGAAAGAGGACATTCATGTATTATTAACAGAATGGAGACGTAAAATAAAAAAAAAAAGGAAAATGCATGCAAGGACAAAAGGACAGGGAATGGAGACAAATCCGCTCCATGCATTAAGGGCCGATGTCTCTGTGGCAAGATGCAACCTCCACATGCTTATGAATAAAACGCTGTAGTCCCCCAGTTGCCTCAGATTTGCATGGGTTACTGCTAAGTCAAAGAATGAGAGGGACCCAGGAGGCTGCTTCAAACAACTGGCCGTTCTTTGCTTTGACAGCGCACCATAGTTTAGAGATCACCTATAATTTCATCTGTACCTGGTGGGTAGTTCTTAAATCACATCAATTTAATCTCATTTCCCTCTCCACAGATTACAGCAGTTTTCCACAATTTGTCCTCCTTTTTTAGTTTGTGTGAACTCATTAAAAAAGAGGAAAGGGGGGAGGGGGGACTTTTAGCGTGTCTTTGATCCTTCCGAGGAGGGAACTCAAGAGTCTCAATCTGATTACCTTATGAACTCATTTCAGGCTGAGCCACTGGTGGCATTTTGGAGATGGAATAATGTGACATCCAGAAACGTACAGTCCGGTGTGTCAAACTTCTAAAGCTGGGCAAGTTCTTCACTTCTTAAATCGTGTAAAATGTCACACTGAGTAGATCTTATGATCGGTCACATTCGTAGCAAACGCGTTCCTGCAGAATTTGCACCAACTCTCGACCACCGCCCTGCCAGCTAGTTTGGTGCAAAGATATCACTGCGAGAAATAAATAAATTAATGAATAGCATGGCTTTCTGTTTGGTAAACAAGCACTTAATTTGAGATAAGCTGTGACCAGCTTTGTACAGTGACTCACTTGAGAGCAGAATCTGAGATGTGTGAGCGTGCCACCCTGAGAGCTCAACTCTAAGAGCTGCAGTAGCTGGACTCATAAGATTTTTTACAGTTTCTTTGGCACATGAACAGCACGGATTACACTTGCAGCTATATTACTATTTATACTTCCCATGAAGGTACTGTATAAGCTACCTTCTTTCAAAAGGCTTCTTCATGGTGGGGGAGGAGTGTCACACAGGGAAACCATAGCAGCCATGATTATACCTCACATATAATTCACAGAAGCCTACTTTATGGTGTTGCAGTGAGCAGCTGTATCTAGGCCACGCAATAGTGCAGAGGCCTACTTAGACTCTCCATTTTAATCCATTTACATGGGAACTCAATATGGCTACTTCAATTACAGGGCAAAAGGGGGGTGAACACCATGCTCTACACCGAGCTCTCACCCTGTACCCTCTGTGTTGCCTTTCTGAAGTGCTCTAACAACTGTGTAATGACTGTGCTGCTGTTTAACAGACCGCCAATATGCCAACAACAATAAAACCTTTGCTTTCATTTGATTTCATCATTCTATTGGAAAGGGGGGAAACTGTGTAGGAATCCATCCTCATATGCGACATGATGTGCTTTTTCCCTCCGCGTATCGTTGAGGAAATGGTCGAATTCATCTTTTCTTCCACAAATGTTTCCACTTTAGGTATTCCTGGGGGAGCCGATACGTGAAGACAGTTTCTTTTCAGTTCTCTCTTAAAGGAGGCAGACGGATGCTATCTGATTAATACTTGAGCATGAATTCACCAGTGAATCACTTCATGAGCTCTCAGACACTCCTCCATTACCGTGGAACGTATCTTTTGACATGCAATCTCTCCCTCCTAGCCACACACTGACTCGGACTCTTTCCCTCATTCGGCAGAGCGACCCATCATTTCACATACTGTATATGCCACTCACTTGCAAGATAAAACACATTAGTTTTCACAGCTATTTCATTTCATGGATAGCTATTCTCTTTGTTCTTTCTCGACTGGATAATGCAAGAGATTTATCTGACATGATTTGTAGGAACCAATCTTCGTGTGGGGCTCTGCTCGGAATTTAGCTCATTACAAGCATAATGAGGAGTTAATACAAAAACTGAACACATCAATTTCAGGTCTACGAGCTTGGTTGACAGCTACTGCATTGGGACTTGTTGGGAGTTTCCTTAAACCTGAGGTGTGTTTGGAGGTACATTTTCAGAACGAACACCAAATGATTTTGAAATGTATTAAGTTTGTGCTATAATCCTGGGTTTTAAATAAAATGTCACCTAGTTTGCAGCGACATTTTAAAGCAAAAAAACACCTCATGAATTACTTGTTGTTGATGCTTTAAACCCCCACTGATGAAATAGGTCTTTTTTTAGGGCCATAGTGCAGTAAATACCTTTCGTAGCACTCCTTAGAGGAAAATATAGGATGATGTTCCAAGAAACCTGGACTGTGGTGTGAGCCACAGAAGGAGTCCAATTCATCTTCACTGCTCCATTTGAGTGCATTATTAAGTTACTGTTCATGCAGGGACACATTCTTTCTGTGAACAGTTCAGCTATTCTTAAACATTTCCCTCACTTTGACGATGGAGTAGTTGGTGCTAAAGGCTGTATTCATCTGGAAGCCAGCTAATTAGTTATTCATCCAACGTCATGGCCAGAGTATGTCATCCTGTGGGCACACACTGGGATTACTCAACCAGGGATGAACGTCTCTAGCACAGTGCCTTGCCACCTATAGGAGTCGGCAAAGGTAGGTGGGTGTCGGTGGATATAAAGTCTATTGCCTGCTGGGCTTCAGGATGAACATTCTGCTTCGGCGGCCAACATTTTCTCATAGCAGTGCAACAGGAAAATGTTAATGGATTTATTTGATTGCCTAAATATGGAAATGTGGGCATTCAAATGATAGGTAAATGGTGGAACAATGCAAGAGCGCTACAGCCTCACTATGTTAAATTTATTCAGCGTATTTTCACATTTGAAAATGAAAACGCCTAAAGAATATGTTTTGTTGTTCACCTGAACAGTTTTAGTGCAGGAAAAAATCTGAATGCTGCCAGGATGTACTTCTGCATTTTACCAGTGCAGACAAAAAATAAAATTGAGGCACTTTGAATGAATAACACTTCCTGAAACATGATCCATGTCTGCCATCCAATTCCCTCATTGATTCAGCATCATTCCACTGCATTTTAAGCTATTATCGCCTTTAACATTTGTCTCAATTATTCTGTGCCTATAAGTGTGCTTTCTAACTTTAGCATTTTTTAGTGTTTAATTGGATTGTTTTTATTATCTATGCCTGTAGTGTGTGCTTGCTTGTTTTTTTTAAATGTTTTTTAAATTTTAGTAAGCTTGACAATGTCCCTGTGCAAATGGCAAACACACTCTAGTCTATTCTATTCCATTCTATTCTAACTCCCATTTCCCTCTGCTCTATGACTCAGGTACAGTCACACAGTGTGGGAACAAACAACATCATCAACAACAATGGCAGATGAGGAGACATGGCAAAATGACACCTACACATGCAGTGATTGATAAGCGTGACAAATGAACACAACGTTCATTAACCAACTAGCCAGCAGTGTCTCTCCTGCCTGCGGGAGGACGAGCAGCAACAGAGAGAGCGAGAGTAACTCTTTTTCTCTCCTATTACTCCTGGAAGGGGGGTTGGGAGGGGTGGGGGGTTAGAGGAAATGAAGGCAGAGGTATAGGCGGAGAAAATCTCCTCCAGGGCTAAGCCGAGGTGGGCTGGGGGATAAGAGCTTGACCAATTAAGCTGGAGGACTCCTCTGAAAATTGGAGTGAACGGCCTCAGTCTTTTCATCGAAGTTCACTTCCATCTGGCACATGGAATGGTAAATTGAAAAGAGGATTGCGAGCTTGGTGATTGTTATACCTCTGCTAAAATCATAAAGTGTGTGTGCAATTCTGTGTGTTTATGGGGTACATACTAGGGGTCGAACAAAGATTCTTTCGACTGTTATGTGATGAAAGTCGAGTCGACGCTGTTTAGTTGCTGATGATGTCACTAATAAAAATACAGTAGAAAGTAACAATGAAATCTATATTCTTGACCTGAATACAAATGGTGAGAACAGACAGCTCCTGTGCTACATACTGTGTGATGCAAATGTATAGCCTGTATAAAAACAGGGTACAACCCAGCACCATCAATAGCATTTAATAGTACTCTACAGCATGTTGTAAGAAAGTAGTAGTAAAAAAAAAAGTGCACTATAGCTAAAGGTCTAATAACGTGGACAATAAAATCCACCAGCAACTGTTGATTTGCAGCCTCCTTCTCTCTGTTATTGCAGAGCGTTTGACAAAGTTGTTAACTGACTGCCGTTGAGAGCATTTGGACTGTTCCTCTGCTAGCGTCAGCGGATGCCTTTTCAGATGAGTGTGCATTGCAGTAGTACATTTGTTGGATTTCAGAACTGACTTTCATTTCACGTCACGGTAGAAGTATTTCCACACACTTGATGAACCGCTGCTTGTTTGCTGCAATGACCCACTGGGCTCCTCACCTCTCTTCTGAGTCATCAATGTTTTTATTATCAAGTGATCAGTGACTAGAGGACATAATGCTTAAAGCGTTGTGACACAGTTGGCTATCTGGCTAGTGTATGTGCAAAGAAAGATGGTTGGAAAAACAACCTGCAGTGAAGCTTTGGCTGTTAATAATGCATGATCTTGTTCGACTTGGGTGACCATAAATTTTCATGTCCAACAGAGATACTTATTTCAAGGAAGTGAAGTTTAAAGGAAACTGTTATCCAATCAGATTTGAGAGAAAAGGCTGTGCTGTTTGAGGGAACTCACGATGAATGCGAGCTTGCCGATAAGGCTAATCCCTCGTAAAAAAAGACAAACTGTACACAAATATTAACATAGTTAAATCAACAAGGAGGCATTGTGATCGAGCAACATTGATAAGGCTCTGATTATAATATCCATGCTGTGAATTAACTCGACTGGATGTTAATGCTGCTGATAGCTACACAGCTGGCCTTCAACTGATCTCTGGAAAGCATACTGGAAACAGATGGTGCCGGTGAACCCATACACATTCTGAACACTATGCTCCATTCATTCATTAAGTGTGAGAGACACTCATGCCCAAAAAAAAATGACCATTTATCAAAAGGTTATGGTATAAATGTCAAAAAAAATGTAAATTTGATAATATATAACTCTATTGATTGCTCTCAAATGAACATATTATGAGATAATAACAGTATTTTGATAAAAGGGAAATAAGACACCTTATGGACTATGGAGAGAAACAGATGCTAAACAGCACAACAGAAGCCAATAGAAAACCTCTCGACAGATACCACCACAAGATATTGGCTCAACTGCTACTTGATCCCGTATCCCAATGCAAACGAATGCCCAATCAATATATGCTTCTGTCGCATGATAGGAAACTGATCAGCCAGCGGCAAGACACACAGATGTTATAAGTGGCTAAAATGTATGCTCGTCACAATAGGAGCAGCACAGCAGTGAAACTAAACTGAGAAATATCCACAGCCACAGCTAGGTGACTGGCATTCAGTGAATAAAAGCAGAAATACTGTGATTTACTATTGGCCTTTAATCATAGAATGTCACAGAAGAAATGGGATTGGCAGAATTAATGACTAGGCGCTGTCGGCCTTAAATCAGTACATTGATAAGTTCTAAATTCTGCAGGTTTTGTTGCAGAAAGTAGACCTGTGCAGGCTCTGGTTCAAATATTCCAGATGCAAACATAAAGTAGAGGTACTGACTATTTTGATGTTATTTATGATTTATTTATGCCTATTATCCAAGTCTATTCAGTACATCTTTGTAACTTAACAATGGTTTAGAAGTACTGACAATTGCGACAAGTGCTTTTCCACTTTGTTATTCGTTCATTCAGTGATGATACTGGTTATTGTGTTATCTAAAAAAGTATGAAAAGATTTGCACACGCACACACGCGCACACAGAGGACTCCAACAAGTAGTGACAAAGAGGCTGCGTGCTGTCTTTCTGCTCCAAAGAGCCCAGCTTGTGTTTTACCACAGCTTTTAACACACAGCTTAAAGTGGCACTCAGCTGAAAGAGATCACAATCCCTGACTAATGGTTTAACAACACAAAAAACTAAATGGTCTAAAACAGCTAGGAGGATACAGCAGAGAGTGAAGAATGAGTCAAAGTCTAACATGTGGACCCACAGCACAAGTTCTGTTTTTTTATCACTTTTGTTAAACAGCAGATTTCATGTTCGCAGTACTCAAAGGACATTATATTTTAACACAACGCTCCTTGCAACTTCAAATTAGTCAATATGTTAGATTTAAACAAATACAAGTTTCTGATTTCCTTCTCCAATGCGTACATTTTTGGTTTACCAACTTTCTGACCATCACTCCTGCTGACAACACCAGCTTGATTATTCTACTTGTACTATAATTATTCTATCATGATAAACTTATTGTATAAAAGCAAAAGCTTAACCCTTAAGCAGGCAACACTATGTTGTATCAATTTTTTTCCACCACCCGCATTTTTTCTTGTCTGTTTGATTTTAAACAGAAACCAAACTAGCTGTCTCCCAGTGGCTGCTCTGAATTGAAAGCAAATGTGTTTACTTTCTCTGGGAGTTGGCTTTCCAGAGTCACAGTTCATCTCATCAGTGATAATAGGAAGCCTTTTCCTGGACTGATTTAAAGTGACTCTGTTAGGTTAGGACAAAAAAGATTTACAACACTGAAGGATAAGAAACTTTCAACATCAAAATCTAGACAAGAGAGTAATGACACCGAGCCCTGAATGCTGTTTTTCTGCCCACAGTGGCTGTGTTTCAAGAAGGCTCTTTGAACAAGAATAACCCTTACTTGACATTATCAATTTATGCATTAAACCTTTTAGTGTAATACGCACAATCAAAAAAACGACCACATGTGCACACAAAGTGTAGTTCTTTCATCACGACCCACCCACACTGTGCTGCTACTTAACATTCACCTCTATGTATGATGCTCTATTAAATATGCATGCCCCTTACCCCCCTTCACATTTTGCTCATCAATAGCTATTGACTGGTTCAAAAATAGCAATCCAAAGTCACCATTGGTGAAATCTAACCTCTGGGTTTTGTTATGTGCGGCGGTGTAGCGGTGAGGTGCACTGGAGCAACTGCTTGCCATTTCTTATTAAGAACAAGAGCACAATTGGCCTTCCTTCCATTAGTGGAGATCATGGGAGAGAAAACAAAGGATAGGCAGACTGTTTGCGAGAAAGAGAATGAGAGAGAAGAAGAATGAGTGACAAAGGGGAAAGAGGAAGAAAGAGTATGAGAGTAAGAGAATGAGATAAGAGAATCAGGCAGATAAAGACACGTTAGAAAGACAGACAAAGAGAAAAAGAGATGGAAGAGAGAGAGAAGTCGGGGGGGTGGCAGCTCAGGAAGCTGCCTCCTCTGTCTATTCTGAGGGTTTCTGCGCCACTCTGCCTTTGAGGCCTCGCTAGTGTCACATTAAGATCATCCATTTGAGAATCTGAGACAAGCCTTTGATGTTCTTTGTGCATACACAAACAGGAGAGTCGAGTGCTCCTTTGACAATTGCCAACTCTACAGAAATATCTTTTTGTATTTGGAGTCTCTGGCCTGCTAGGGACAATGTTATCATCAGAGAGTGCAGCGCAAACTAGTGAATAATTTAATTCACCTGTTCATATTTCATCACAGAATACATTAAATAGATTTTTTTTCATCCATCCTCACTCTAAAACATCGAGAGAGCTATGTTCCCAAGCCCTTTGGTGTCATTGCTCTTTTTGTTGCCGCTTAGCAGGTAACAGGAGGAGGACTAAATAACAGAAGAGCCTGTGAAAGAAGGTAGGGTCATGTTCTTGTGGCTAGAAGTGGTTGAAAGTCAGTTCCAATGGTGATTTGAGGAGCTGAAACGCTTTGCATACTTCTTAACTAACAAGTTGACACAACTTGGCTGCTACATTGTTGGGGTGCTTTGAACTTTTTTGACTATTTCTGTCTTTTGAAACGCCCAGACATGACACAAATATACTTTGTGAATCACAAAAGAACTCAAGTCAGCCTCTGAAATAACCTCTGATAAATCACTCATCCCACCTCAATGTCCTGGGCCCCAGTCAGAGGACTTTGACTACAACAAGATGGCTGCATAAAGTATAAAGTGCAAATCTACCACTACTGCGTTTTCAGCGCTTCAAAGAAAGATTATTAATTACACCACTCAACCTTTCTCAGCCTTCATGAGACCATGTTCTGGCCTCCTAACCGTGCTGTTACACGCCTTTCTGTGATGGCTTTGTCATTGCACTTTTTCTCAATGACTGATCCATAATTACTAGCTTGTAACGCACGTTTTTTTGGGTGGGCTGTGTCATACAGGTCTTGATTGAGCGCCATTCTCCCTTTATTTTCGCATTGTGTTGAGGTCCTTCGACTGCTTAGTCTGCTGTTTGTCTCGGGGAGAGAGTAGGCAGCCTTCTGCATGCCTCCTACAAGGCACACGCAGTCACCAGCCTTCACCAGGAAGGTCTTGTCAGGCAGACTACAGCATGAAAAAACAAAGCCCCCTCATTCATTTATATGCCATTTTGAAGCAGCCAGGGTGCCAGAGCAGAAAGATGCAGCAAATGAAGCAGGGCTGTCTGGATAAAATTCTGAACCACCACGTAATAATACATCATTGGCATGTCACTGCATGGTCAGACAAATATGAGGAATCTCGTGTAACAGTCGAGCTGTATTTCTACCGAGCAGTTGTCACAACAAAAGATAAAATTATTGCTACAAGATGACTCAACTTCCTAGGGATTGAACCTAGGTTTCAGATGTAAAGTCTGCACCTGTTTTGTGGAAACTGCCTCAGCTTGTGGTATTATGTTGTTTACACTACCTTAATTAGTGTAAGAATACTTCTCTAACCATAGTATATAATTATCTATCACTGATGCACCAGCTGTTTTTCCTGCAGTTATTTGGCTTCCTTGGGGCTTGAAAAGATTTCTTTTGGGCTTTGAAAACTATGAAAAGGCTGACTTTTAGACCTCTTTCAAATCTGACTCATTCTGCTACTTGGCATTCAACTTAGTAAGACTGGCCCGAGTAGCTGCTTTTGTAACGTGATGCTGTTACCTCAAAGCAAATATTCTTTTTCAGGTGGTGTTTTTACCCAATACACATGCAGATGTAGACTTTGAAAGCAGACATACACCCACACACACACACACACACCCACACACACACAAAGGCTTCTTAACTGTGTTCACAAAACTGATGGCTACAAAATAAGAAACCACTTGTACTGGTGATGTGTTGGTGCCCAGTCACAGCACTGGGTTTTACTTTGACGGCAGCAAAAATGAAAACACCTGCACTGACATCAACAACACTCCTTCAGCCCTCTGATTCTTCACCACTCCAGTTAGCCACAAGCAGGTAGATTGACAACTTACGAATGAGAGGCACACTGGCATTAGCCGTCCCTAGCTTGTTGGAGGCGACACATGTGTAGTTCCCGTAACGATCCTCTGTCATGTTGGTCACTGTGAGGACTGATCTGGAGCTGAGGCTCTTGATGTCGATGCCCTGGCCCTTTGTAAGCCTGAAAAAAAGAACACAACAAATGAAGAATTGGTTTCTCACCTACACACAAAGAGTCGGGGGGGGGAGTGGCACGAGTCAAGGATGGTATAAATGTTTGTCGTGTTTAGTGGATCTTCATATTATACAGCACTTCATCAACCTCTTCTGCAGATCTATTTATCCTTTGGTCTGCTGCGTCTGCCTTCTAGAGACACTCTGAAGGACCGAGAGGAGAGAGAAACGACCCAGAGGTGAACCAGCTGGGTGCCACTTGACATGTTGTTCATCGTTTCAATGCAGGTGCTGGGAGGTTATAATAAATCCTATTCCAGTTGTACCTAGCATCTGTGCTGAGAAATTGACAAATGTTAATTGTTTGATTTGATGGTACTGATGATCTTTAACAGCCTGCAGAGATTTAAATTCGCTCTATAAAGGCATATGCTTTGCATCCTGATTGTGGTATTACATACAGTACAGTTTAGTTCACTTTCATTTCTGTGGTTGCATATTTGGCAAACTATAAAAACCTCCAGAGATGAGACATGTTTCTATCTTGGCCTCGCTCCCTCCCCGACCCCCCCATGATCTCTTGCTTGGCTCAAGCTGCTCTCAGAGGCACTTACAGTTGAAACACTGTGTGACCTTATGTCCAGCAAATATCCGCAAATCTGTTGTTCCCTCTCCCACGGCGACTTCCTCAAATGTTAGCTGAACATTCACTGATAATCTTTGCCTGTGTCTCGCGTCTTCGCTAGTTCAACATCAAACTAGTCAATACTCCATTCTGTCATATTGAAAGAAACCTCGCCACCCCCTGCATACACACACACACAAACACTCACCCACGTCCATTCAAGAATGAAAGCAGCGACACATCAGGAAAAAGATTTACTTGTCAAAACTGTCACACTTCTTCCAACAGCGTGGAAGGAGAACTGCACTAATGCTTTGGCTGCATCAACACAGAGCCAAAAAGAAAACTGGCTTTTAACATGTGCAGCCAATAGGCAATGAAAATGTCAGCGCTAATGTTGTACAGAGGCTGCACACGCTCTGTGCTTAAATCCTTATGCCATTGTCCTGTTCATAATAAAGAGTAAATGAAGAAATCACCATTTAAGCATGTAAGAAGTCACCAAAAGAACAAGTCCTTGAATTAAGTAAAGACTAGAATCATGCCAACTTGCCTCCTTAGCAATTTGAATAAATTGAATCCACCCCATAATTACAATTAGCACAGTGTGAGCTGATGATTGAAATTGTGCTCACAAGGAGTGGGTAAATGATGGGTAATGGGGGTAATTTGGTTTTTAAATTCAAGAACTGACACTTGAATCCAGACTGATTGATGTATGTGTCGCAAATGATTTAAGCCAGTCGCCAGCAAACATTTTATTAGGATGCAAGGTGAGGACAAGGCACAAATGACTCTTGGCAGGACATTTCTTGGGCTCTCCCCAGAGGCTGGACCAATGGAAGCCCGAACAAATGCATTGACTCTGGGAAAATGCAAACAAGCACAAACAATACATTTTCTTTCAACTGCAGGAGTGAACTAATAATTAATATTTAATTGCAGCTTCGAGTGCAACTTTAAATACATCTGACATTTAGATTGCCTTGTGTAACTCCTGTGAAACTGTTTATAGATCATTATTAGCACATCTTTCTCACCATAGCAGGAAAAAGAAAGATGAAACAAATTTAGTAATCCCATTTGTTTCTCAAATTAGAACAGAAATCACATTTTTAGGACAAGCAGTCTGCACTGTAAGTGATCAGATCGGAGAATGCCCAAACATCGCCAAACTATCTGCACGAGTTGCTGAGGTAACAACATAAGAGTCATTAACTAGCCATGCTGGTAACCTTGCTTTAAATTGTCTGTGTGTTCCTTCCACCTTTGCATGCACAGAAGCCTCTCCCCAATGTGCAAGCAGACAATTTATGATTTACAATCATGTCATGTCAGGGTTGTAATCATGCATGATCCAAAACATACTCTGAATTCCCTGTACGTGGATTCAGAGCGTCGATACCCAGACACATCTGTAGAAATCCGAAGCAAGCCATTTTTAACTTCTGTTTTGGTAATGACATACTAAAATGTGAGAAAAGTCGGTATTCCTCCCGTTCAAATCCATTGGCACTTACAAGACTGTCCAGCCCGACAAGTCACACACATTTACAACGGTGGACCTAGACTCAGTGTCAACTGGATGTGGATAAGTTGATTTATCGCTGCCAGGGATGATCCTATGCCATTCTCGCTGGTACAGCTCTAGGCATCTAATTGAAAGACTTACAAACAGATCTTTTTCCTGACCTACTATCTTTATGTATTGGTGTTGTTGTTTCGCTTGCATCTCCAAAGTGTAAAATTCCCTTTGCAGACACGTTTGAATTTAATATTGATTGACAATTAAGTGGATTTTATATCTATCACATCTCATGCACATTTCTTCTGTTGTGAACACATTTTACTTTTATGCAGCAAAACTAGGTTTTCTTGTTTGTTTATGACACTTCTATTAAAAAGTCCATAAAGCATTGAAATTGACAGTAGAAAATGCAACTGCACACGATATAGCTACACCTTCCTGATTACAGTTAGTAAATTGTGTGAAGCACAAGCACAAATGACCTGTTATTAAATTTAAGATAAATGAACATCAAACACCTTTTAAAATCTCAGAGACCACTACTTCACAGTATCTGAAATAGCATATTTTTTGAAGGCCCCGCCTATAAAACACTTCAGAGTTGATATTGGAACCACAACGGGGCTCTGACACAGTGCAGCAACAACCAGAGAACATTTGGGATGATGCTGAAAATGCATTTAGTAACGAGAACAATCACACAATCACACGATCAAACAAGGCTCACCTTTTCTCACCCTTGTACCACTCGAATGTTGGAGAAGGCACAGCAGCAGCCTCGCACCTTAGCAGAGCTGTGCGTCCCAGACCGACTCCATGGCTTTTCATCTCATGGATAGATGGGGCAACTGGAGAAAACACAGACATAAGAACTCTTAGCAAAACCACATGGCAGCCAAGAAAAAAATATGTGCCATCATCACACATTATCAGCATAGGAATAATGGTGAGGAAAATGGTTCAGTGTAATTTAGACAGAGATCACTGTGCACTCGACAACCTCAGACATTCTAGTCAGTGCACACGTTACACAGTGTAAACTCTCAGAGTCTCCAGAGGTGGAGTTGGGGAGGGGAGAGTGCACCCATCCCCAATGTTAGAAAAATGAAATGAATTGCACTGCATGGTGATAAATGGCTTAATGGAAGTTCAAAGACTCAATGGCGGGGGCAGGTTCTGTGAATGCAAAATGAGGCTCCTTTCATGTGCTGAAATGTGGTGTAAATCTCTATGCCAGTGTCATGAAGGCAGCCTTACATGTGGACGGTTTCTAAAGCAACTCAGTCCTCTGTGCTTCAAGTATTTACCCTGCTTATAGTAACACAGTCCTGAAAGAACATTATTGTATTTATATAATATAGGCTTACAGTAATAGTCTTTTGTTGAATACAGAATACATTGGGACAAAAACAACCAGACAATTTACAATAATTGGACATATTTCATTCTTAAACTGTGGTTGGCAAATAAAATAAAATGGTCTCTTTAAGAAACTTAGGACAAACAATGCTTGTTGTGAAAACACACAGAGATTTGTACACAATGCCATTTTTATGACTGATTCCCTGCTTCTCCATTAAAAAACTGAGGCAATGAAACACGAGAACCAATCATAACACACAGAGCTCAGACTGACATTGTGTATTGTGTAAACTCGGCTTGAACCGCCAAAGCTCGACAAACAATAATACCATTCTGAACACCCAAGCAGATGTACAGCCATTTGACATACGATGCGAGCAAAATTACTTTCTGTCATTCATGCTGTCGCTGATTAAAAGCGTATGATACATGGGAAAGCTCACACTCTTATGGTCAGTCCTGCAGCTGGCAGTAAATTACCCAGCCATGTTTGAATGTGAGATGGGGGCTATTTATATTCCTGACTATAAACCTTTAAGAACAACCTGACAGTTGGTGCTGTAGCCTGTATTGAGTGGAAGAAGGGCTTGGCCACGTGCCTGCAAACCTTTACTTCCAATTGCATTTGGAGATGTTCCTAACAGACGACCTGTGGCAGCTTCCCAACACAGCCCTAAAGTACTAACTGGCATCTAATTCTGCAAACTGCAATGACGAATGAATCCAACAGACACAGAATGCTCTACTTTTACAGAATAGGATAGTTTGGATGGGTATTCCAGGTATCAGACAGAACCAGCATCCGTCATTATGGCAAATATATTTCTTTGAGATGCTTAGGCTTAGTTTTCATGAGGAGAGTCTCTGCCAACTTGTGAGAGTCAACACAGATGGCTGAGGTAGAAATGCAATGGATCTGTGTGAGCTAACAAAAAAATAGATACATACAAGAGCATGATCATGTAAGAGAGACATGCTGAGGTGACAGTTTGCTCTGCAATGATGGATTCCCTTCTGCCAACTTGCGTCTGCATCGTAATGAGCACCTTCATGTGACTGGTGCATGTTGATTTTCTGTCCTTGCATATGTGAGCCAATTATATGGTTATTTCTCTCTCCTACGCCATGGCTGAATAATCTGAAGGACTTGGGATAGTGAATCAAGCGATGAGTTATGCTAGGTCTTTTCCTGTTCATTTATCACTGTATGAAATGTTGGAAACCATGCTGGGGGGGTATTAGTAGACCTTGACTGGATGTCTGTGCATGCTGAGCGTGTATGTGTGCTGTGGGTGCGATTGCCCTTGTGTCTATGAAATACCCAAAGTGAAAGCATCAACGATTTTCTGCTTCAAAAACTTTGGGGATCGGTTTAAACCTTACAGATTTCCTCAGATGTGTGTCTGTTTTAAACACAACCGGCATCCGTGGTAACCACACCCCTAGGATATCACACAGAGAAGACACCGCTAGTATCTTTGCAGAAGAGCAGCATGAACCTGCAACAACTACAAAAGGTTGTTAAATCTTATGATAAAACAACATCCGTGTTTAGCATTTGACAACGTGCACTAGGAAAGAGCTGCACAACACTTAAAGAAAATAAAAGGAACAACGAGTGAAAATTGCAACAGTGTTCTAGAGCACGGAAATATAAGCCATTTACAAGTATGACAAAATCAATGCAGTATGTCGACCAGCAGAGGCTTAGAGAATCCTCGTAACCCTCCATTGGTGTCATTGTGTGAGGCCATTGATTGTCTGAAGACTGTGAAAGCGCCAGGGTGACCCGGCTGTCGTGCTGTACAGTTACTAGGACAGTGGACATGGTGGCACAGGCAGGTGTGTCAATACTTGAAACCTCACACATCGAGTCGGTGTGTTACTGTTAACACACTGACTCGATGTGTGAGGTTTCAAACTGGGGGAATGAAACCACTCAAATTGCCCCTTGGGGTCAAATAAAGGGATTTGAATTGAAATAGCATCTCTAAATTTTCTGTTGTAGCTTTCATTTAATCATGTGAAATCAAATAGCTGTTGCATATCCACTTTGGATCATTTTATTTTAGGGCTGATAAAGATGGAAGACGCTAAGCAGCACGCTATCTTTATTGGTTGCTTCTGTTTCCTGTCACTACCAGATCAACATCGCCGTCATTCTGCGCTGCAGATGGGTTCATTGCGTTAAAATTTTTATCAGATTAATCATGATGACGGATTAATCTGCGTTAACGCGTTAATATTGACAGCCCTATTTTATTTATAACTAACTGGATGAGGTATTTGGCTGTGCTGAACTCAAAGCATTTCTTATTCATTGTTAATACATATGTTACAGTTCTTTATCCGAAATTGGTTAAAATATTGGCAAGCAAAGTTCGACTAAAACAACAAAGGCATGACATTTGCACTGTTTAAACTGTAAGATGCTTGAGGTGTTTACCCATTATATTATACAATCAGGTGGGTGTTTGATCACTTCCAAATTAATTCTGCAGTGTGGCAAGAATCCCAAACAAACAGACAGAGCCATGAAGAGTCCAAGATGCCTGGAAACAATCTGCATGCCATATACAGCTGAGCTCATACATTTTTTTGGCATTAGGTTTTTGTTATTCTAATGTTATTTAATAAAAGGGGCTTATATTGTCGACTCCTGCATGGCTTTAATTTGAGGGTACTCTCATCCTAATTAGAGGAAGGGTTTAGGAATTACAGCTCTTTCTCAAGTGATCAAAAGTAATTGGACAGTTCACTCAAATGTTGTTTATTAATGGACAACTTTGGGATATTAATTTACAATTACAAGATCAATTTTATCTAAACGTTCTTTTCCTGTAAATGATATAAAAAAGCAGTTTGGGCCCATGTAATTGTCCTTTGCTCCGCTAAAGTCATTCAACTGCTGCAACATTTTGGAATAGATAAAAGTTCCCCCCACAGCATTGTAGGTGGTCCAAAGTGCTATAATTTTATATGCATATCAATAATATCAAGTCTTTCCAATTTGGATCTTGGCAGTGGGATCTGTTAAGACAGATCACAGCCATAAAATCCGGTCCAATCCAATTCTAGTCCAATAATTCCAATTTCAACTCACTGGCATGTCTTATATCATTGTATATGGTGCAATCCACCATCAGGATTTGGAGAGTAATGCAAAGTAGTGCACTAAAAATCATGAAGGCCCAATAATCCAGGTAATTTAGTGTCTGGAGAATGCTATGGTGGTGCTGTAAATCATGCCTAGAGTCATGGCGACTCCACCAGATTGGGGGTGAGGGGTTGGGTCCAGGAATAGCACAGGCATGGCAGAGAAATGAGCACTATAAGGCCCCATCAGGTGATAGGTTGCGGGTCGATCACGAAACGACTCCCATTGCATCTGCTTAATGCAGAGCTCATCATCAAAACAAAGGCAATGTCCCCGGATGTCCCGACAAAACGCACAAAGACAAGTGTGTTACAGATAAATACAAAGCTTGACCTTCTCTCCTTCTAATATTAATGTGTTCAGAGAGTATCACACCCAGGGCGTCACTGAGTCACTTGACTTAAGGAATCCTTGTGTGACTATTGATGATTAATTGGTATGCTTCAAGACTGAATATGATTTATTTAGCTACGTACTATTGTTTGCCAAGTGAACGCAGGCTTTTTAATTAAAAGATCAATTAATAACCCTACCTCTTCAGCCAGATTTGAAAATGAGTTTTCATTGCAATTAAGAAATGGACTCATCAGTGCATGACTTGTCAGCTTACACACAGAGACACTGTTCCCTGCTGCCATCTGCGGGCTTCATTGTCCTGCTTTTTTGTCAGTCAGGAATGGTTCTACTGCCAAGATTTATTAATTCATTAAGATTTCTATTCAGAACAGCGAGGGAACATTGTGTTCCTTCTTTTTATACAATGGAAAGCATATAAATAACCAGCTTAGTGTGCAGGACTGTATGGGTCGACAGCACCAGGGATTCAATCTATTGTCTGTGTTTAACACTAAATGGTGCGAGGTACAAAAATCCCCACCTACCCTCCTAAATGCAGACAAGAGCTGGTGGGGACTTGATGAAGACAAAGACAATGGTGCAGTCAGGACAAATGGAAATATAATTAAAACATTCATTAAGAAATATCCAGCTGTGTAAACATATACAACATCCACGTGAAAGACGGTTTCTTGTAAGCTTGTAATATTAAAGGCACATTTTATCAACATTAGAACTTACTCTGATCAGTCACTAAAACCACACATCTAATTAAAAAAAGAGAGGGAAAAGTCAGTTTATTTTGAAGTGACACTAGCCAGAACAGTTACTCTGCAGAAGATCAAGATTCCGCTCATTTATTCATGCCCCTCATGCAGCAATGAATCCACACAGCAATCAAGACAAGAGCTTTAGAGAGATGTAGAGAAATGGATTTACATCCAAACAGCTTGAGGGTACTGGCTTTACCTCTACTTAGGATTGGATCAGAAACCAATTCTAGGAAGGCTTCTTAAAAGTGAAGGCTTCCTAGACGTTTTCAGTGGATACTGCAAACCGTCGACAAATACTCAATTGAGACTTGTGCCTGATGTTAAAATACTTCCAATGCCAGATTTTATTGAACTGTGGTATGAGCATTTATTCTGCCTTTGATCCAACTCTTGCAATCCTCTGCTGAACCGAGCCTGATTTGGATGCACACACAGGGTATGTATTGAAATTCTTTTGTAAAATGTAAATGATTTGTACATCTATGCAGCTACCACAGTGGAAGAATGGAAAGAATGCTAATACTGGGTAAACATGTCGACACTGCACTAGTAGTTGTTTACTTTGTTGTCATTACTTGACATTGTAATACTGGGTGGTCATGAAGATGCTCCTCCTGACCACAAGTAAACAGTTTTAGCTTCTTATTTATCGGCGATGGTCATGACTCCCCCAGAATAACTCTGTCAGCGGAGTCAGAGGAGCATGTTGTATCTATCAGGGCAGTGCCTGAATTCCAAACAGGCCAGGATGACTGGAGTCTTAGAGAGAAAGGCAGGGGACGCGCAAACAAAATACAGGGCGATGTAAAGAATTTAGAAGAATTGATAGTATGCCCCTGCATTTTGATTATGTTTGGTAATCTATCAGTACTTGTATGCTCTGATGTCATTTTTTTCAGTGTTAATTAAAAACGATCACAGTTTTTCTGGTTTATTGCTCTAAGAAAGACAGAAACTGGAGGTGTCCTTATAAACAAAAACTGGGAAATATGTTAACAGAATTCAGCGCTGCAGGGTACTGGAGGAGGAAGGAGGCGTAAAAATGGCTGGCAAACACTGAAGCATCCAGGGCACGGTGTCACTCTACAAAAGCAAGTGAAACCCTGCCATGGATAAAAAAAACAAAGAGATGTTGGAGGGAAAGAAATGCCTGCGCTGGTTCTCTGTAGCCTAAATCAAGATACAGACTTTCCTAGCATGGAGCTAAAAAGAAAGATGCAGTTCTGTGCATCTCATGTGTCCAATTAAACATCCAGATGTGTGCCAAAAACAAGGTGCTTTAGTATTTTAAGGATAAGTTCTGAGAGCCTAAATATTGCGCTCTAACTTTCCCAGAAAAATGTCTCTTATATAACCACCGACTTCAGATATATAAAACATCTTGCATTGACATAAATAATAGAGAGACATCTACCTCAGGTTCTTCCTCCTCCACATCAATAATTTAAACATCTGCTGTGTTAACATGGCATCCAATAATCTGTCTTCTTTACACATTTATTCCCTGCAATTTGACTCATGGCAGCTTTGTGATTATTACACGGACAGAGAGACACAATCAAAACATCTGGTGCGGCTTCAAACAGCTTTAGTTGAAACATCTGAAACAGTGATGAGCAAATAAAGTGTAGCACAACAAGACAGTTGGTTGTCTGTGTTCCCTCCAAGTGTGACTAAAGTTTGTGCAAACTGTCATATCTCATCTTGCAACACGATGATTTTCAAACTCAAGTCTCCGTCATTCAGTAAGAAGAGCCGACAGTTCTCTGTGGAGAACTTCCTGAACTACAAAGCAAGGTCAAACACATTTGATTTCTCATCTTGACAAAGAAACAGGTTTCTATTATTGTTTAATCTGTAGTGTTAGTGATGGATGCCTCCATTGTGCAACAAGGTGGCTTCATTAATTAATCAAACACCGGCTTTTTATCTCAGGCGGAGGTGTTCCACGGTGGTTTCCTTCCCATTCATCCCTCCAACTCAGCCACCTAGATGTGATATTTATGCTTTTGAGTCACACTGTGCAGTGAGAATTTCAGCCAGTAACGGCACCCACCCGCAGTGAAGATGAATATGAAAATTTGAAAAGTAGGCCGGGGATCAAATTTCATCAGGTAAAATCACAACAGAAATATCCTTTTGCCAAGCTGGGCTTTACAGCCAATCTGATTCTACTGTGACCTTCTGGATGACTGCCATCATTCAGGTTTAGCTGATAAAAGTATTCAGTCGCCATTCATTTATCACCGAAGGCAAGAAGCCCACTCAGGCCAGTAATTCAACTAACGCTGTCTGATCAAGGTAGCCTTTTGAGCCGAGAGAAATTCAAGCCGAGGCTACGTGTACCGGAGTTAATGCTCGCACAGTGACAACGCTTAAAACCTTCTGCCTCTAACTCATCATATCATCGAAAGCCAAATGGCAGGCTTAGTGGCCTGGTGTTATTAAAACTACAAATATGCTACGGCTTAATTTTATTTTCATTACTTTGGTTTGCTTATTTTAATTAGTGGTCTTAATCTGCAATTAGCCCAGAGGTCAACTATAAAAAAGGCATTGTTTTGAAAGAAACAGTTTGGTATTTAATTAGACAGTTAACCTATGAAATGTCAGAGGCCCTCAATCCTGCTGTCTTATTTTAACGATAAGAGAGAAACACTGCAGTCAAAACTAATTGATGTTTATGACTTGGTTTGCAATAGAAACTGAGGATCAGTTCTGATACTATGACTGGGTCAATGCACAGCACCGACATTTATTTAACACATTATTTAAGAACAAAATGACTCCAAGGAAGGAAAATTATACTGTCATTATGCTACATGATATTAATGTGAGACCGCATATTGCATGCTGACAGAGTAAAAAGGACACTTGCGCAATCTCCCAGGAAGAAAACATAACTGAAAAGGTGAGTAAAAAAAGCTCTATGCGCTCATGTCCACACAATCATTTTAATAATGTAAAATTCTTGCTTCCTGCTGGGTAATTATCCCCTTTTGTTGAGTTTCTATGTCAGTAAATGTCTTTATCTTGATTCAGAATTTGGTACACTCGGTCCCCATCCATACCCCGCGCTCCTGGGCGCCTGGTGAATATAGCCTGATGTGTGACAGCAGAGCATGAATGATACAGTAGATTGGGATGTGATCCAAATGCTTTCTCTTTTTACTTCACAGAGGGAGCATTGCGGCAGGGTGGAGAGGAGGTAGTGAAGAGTGGCCACCAGCTGGCTCAAGCTCTGCCTGCTGTGGCCATATCAGCCGCTCCAGTGGACAACTTTAATTCATTCATTCTACGCCCTTATCTTTGGAAATGAACACATGTGTCATCGGGATAAAGAGGGATGTAGAAGCTTTAATGAAAACAAGAAACAAAAAACAAAAAAAACAAGACAATTTTGCCTTCAGCGTTTATTTTTTGCTCCCAACTGAAGGAACCAACAACCAAACTTCTACTGCTTTAATGTTTGCGACATGTTTTGTTTATGCCGGCCTCATTGTTGCGTTGCACTTTCGAATGCTAAACAGCTGCAATAAAACACGGGACCTTTCATCTGCGAGGTGCTTGCGAGGCCAGAAAAGTCTTTCTCTATGAAGCTACATGCTGGCCATAGCTCAAGAGTTATGAAATATTTATAACTAAAGCTGTAGAGATGAACACCACATGCAGACACACCTGCCACCTAGGCAAAAAATAAAAAATAATGAATACTGCAGAAAGATTCGGAATGCAATAAATTAAACATGAATATGATATTTGTTATTGACATCCCATTAGATTCCTCCAAACAGCTAAAAGAAATCAGATTTGTTCTCCTCAAAATTCTATGTTCAAATGTACTGGATGTATCAGTTGCAGAAAACCTCCTGCGCCTCGTTTGTGAAAACAATGAACACGGCAGTTGTGAGCGAGGTGGCAAACCTTTGGGTATGTCCTGCAGTTCCACAGGACCACAACTGATTTCTTGTCGCAAAGATTTAGAGCTTAGTTCTGCATATTTCTGATCCTCAAAACTAGCATAACAAAGTAGATGGTTAGCTAGATAGATGCATACAGGCCAAGGGTGTGTTGCAGGAAGGGAAGTTTCTCTTCACAGTGAGTGAGGTTTTAAGGTTCTCCTTACATCTCTGCACAGAGACTGGTCTATAATGAAAACTTCAGAGAGCTCCAAAGCCTCAGTTTGAGTGTCTTTGATCATCAACTTTCCTCTATAGCATAACTGAAATGTCAAAATACAGCAATGAATGTAACTCAGGCAGATCTGAAGCCTGCTAGATTAATGTCTGAATCTTGACTGAATGTAATTTGAGATTTTGCTGAAACATTAGAAGACCAGCTGATGTCCTGCCTGTTGCCCACAGCACACTGTGTGTCAGATGGTTTCCTTTGACTCACTGTAAATAACAACCTGCAGAAACACACAGCAGCAGAAACAAGAAATCTAAATATTCAAATGAAAAGCAAAATTAAAAGGCACACTTATGGTAAACTATTTGAGCTCAGATAAATGTGGCGGTCCATTTACAAGGTCACTTAACCCTTTTATTCTCCAATACTTATGGTAGAATATGTCTAATCAGAATACTTTATATTTATCCAGTCTCTACGGCCATCTCTACATGATGGCTCGCCAACAAACCTAACTGTTAATTAGATGAACTGTCTATCCAGAATAATATGATCAATAATAATTTAGTACACAACCTAGTCTGATGTACAGCATATCAATCGTTAACAATGATAATTATTTCATGTAAACTAAGGTATTTCTTCTACTTCTCAGGCACACAAAATCCTTTTAGGACTGGATTATTTTCAAAATGCATTATCATCGACCTTAGAAAAGGCAGAGCTACTTAATTCCACGAAAAGAATCGCTTTCGAGATAATGGTTTTCAACCGACATTGACTCTTCAAATCTCATTTCAGACTACACGCTCATCATCCTGCTGCTGCTGCTGTTGTTGATAACACTGTCCAATAAACTGTCTGTTTTAGAATTATATTTTATAGCATGTCCAAGAAAGGCATGTGATGTGTTGCAGTTTGTCTGGGCGTGATACACAACCTACATTTTCATTAGGAGAAAGCAGGTCCAATGTATCAGAGTTTATACATAGTATTATCCTTCTTTCTACTATATTCAGTATTCTGTTTCTGAAGTAAACACAACTGAAATGTGATGAAAAATTAAAAAAGAAGGAAATCCTAAACTATAAAAATGTAGAATTATGACACTTTGGCGGCTCAAATTCATTTTGTAAGATGAGGTGAAGCATTTTCGTTGAATGTAAATGAATCAAAAATCTGTTCAGTGTTAATGTTTGCTGATGCTTCAGGTAGCTTCACTAGCTAGCTAACACATAGCTAACATTAGCTGGCAGATAACCACAGTGACTTCTAATATTGGTTTGATATCTATATTATACAGATTCAGAGCCCTGGCTGGTTTTTTAGTTCTAAGTTGCATTTTGCAGCACTCCATCTCTGTTGTCTCTGTCCCAATTTTCAGACAGAAGAAGAGACACGCCCACAGACAATGATGTGCGAACACTCAGTCGTATATTTTGAAATACTTCGACGTGCACGTGTATTTTACAGGTAGTGATTCGCAGACAGTTCCGAATGTGCGGTGCAGTGCAGAGAAAACCCACACGTTTGTACTGAAAACAGAACATGTTAAATGATTAACAAATCCTTATGCTAAGATGTTTTTACTTAATAGAACAAATGCTGTTGTCCTATCCTTGCAAAACTGCTAATCAATATTCAAAATGACTTTGGCTACTTGAGGCTGGCCTCAAAAGCTACTCAGTAACTGTAGTCCTCCATGTATTTTACCATGGATTCTAACATTATTCATATATTTTAACAACCATCAACTGAAGCAATAGCCTGGTACAAAAAATGGTTTTGGTCTCTATTGCTTGTTTTCTCATTTATGACCACGGCATCATTTGTCCATAACTCACTCTCATAACTCCTACCACTTCAAATTATATCACAGCTTGAAGTAATGCATAATTTAGGGTGTGGTCGTTTTGAGTGACAGTTGTGTGTCCTCACAGATTGTGAGATCTAGATGTCACTCACTCACTCGCTCACCTCAGCTCTTCTTCTTTGGCTATTATTGGATTTGTTGGGAGTTAGATCAGGCACGGCCAAGATGGCAACGGCCAGATAGAACACACAAAACTTCAGAAGTTGACTCCAAGACTACTACGGGTGATATCAGGGAGGGTTTGTCCATCTTCATATACAGTCAGTGAATATACTACCTGTACTCAATCGAGAGCCTAAAGATTGCAATGCACTCAGTGTCTTCCTACTACATTCATTTCTGATAGATTTTTCTAGTTTCTCATGGACTCCCTCTGATGGATTCTTGGTCTCTATTGTGCAATCTCATTTGAAAAAACATCTTGGAGTCATCTCTGGAAGCAAAGTCACTCGATCTCTCCTGTAACAAGGGGTTATGTAAAATGAAATATTAAATCGAAAGCAAAACCAGTTTTCTGAAACCAATTTATGGAATAACATTAAAGGAGTTGCCAAAAGATATGTGGACCATTCTCCTCAGTGGTACAGATCAATAACAAAGAATAAGTATGTGGTCAATGACAGGAACAGCTCTGCAGCTCTGTCGACTTCAGATAGCTCCGGCCAGCAGACAAATACTGCCTCAACACTTGACCAGCTACAGCACCCTCCCACCCAAAGTGTCGCTCCGGTGCTCAGGCTCTTGTGACTTTGTCTGACAGCAAAGTAAAGTCTGCGTAATCAATTCACCCAGTTTTGAAAACCAAAACCACATACCCCTGCTGTCTCACTTTAAAATTCAGGGCCTGACAATGACATGCCTTATCAGTCACTGAGAATAACGCCTTTGTTCTGTAACATAAAGACACTGCCGGTTGTCAGAACATTCTCATCATTCTTGAACTCACGTCTCAATAGAGCTATAAATAGCTGGCCTCTAAAACTCCACTCAGGCCCAGCTCATTAGAGGCAGGCATTACACAGAAATAATGGCCAAACCAAAGACCTGGTTTTACAACAAAGCTAAAATGCGCTGAATGAATGAAATTGTCAAAACTGTGTAGGAAATGAAATAACTTATTTTCTTAAAACCTGAATCCAAAAACTTGCACATTTACCTTTCAGGATATGAGTCAGTAACTGGGCCAGGAATCGTTTTTTATTTGCCCTCTTCATCCTGTCCTCTGTCTCTGTTGCTGATTGCCTGATAAGCTCTGCCAAAAGTGAGATTTAGCACAGGGCATCTATGCAGAAACCTCCATGAATAACAGTGAAGTAGAGGAGCACTTTTAAAAATAGAGGGAATGGCAATAATTGTCAAGAGCCCAGTCCAGCTCCTACTTACAAGCGCTGATTTCCATGTGACCATGACAGCTGAAGCCCAGTATCATTCATTATTACCCTGGCTCCTCATTACTGTCTCCTCACACTTTTGAAAGACTCATTACCTGCATAATGGAATAGTGCTTAGAACAGTCAGACCTTTCCTTAGTGTGAATTAATCACCTACATGTGCAGACGAAAAGGGAATTCTCGCATTAAATATTAAGAAACTTCAAGCTTCAGCTTTTCACTTTTTCAAACTTCTAGAAGGTGTACTTCCTTGAAGTGCAGCGTCAGGGACATGACACCGGTATCACTGGAGGCTGCCCCGATGTCTTTCATGAGTTTGCAAGGCCAGTG
>JASGAT010394358.1:0-20878 GCA_030220025.1 Chelon auratus | reverse complement strand
ATTTTAAATAAAGAATGTTCAAAAAAAAAAAATACTGATACTACTTGAACAATGCTGCCAAATATAATCGAACATAACTGTTACATACCAGACGCAATTCTTATTCTATATTCTTATATATAAGAATATAGAATAGAGTCTGGTAGCAGGGCGATTGGATTTCATTATGAGGTGTGTTGCAAAAAATCTCTGCACACCAGTAGTCCTCAACTAATCACAGCCATTTAGTTGTAAACAAATTCAGCAAATTCAACTCCATGCTCACGAATAACAAAATGAACACCAGATTCCCTCAGGGATAGTGTCCCCAACTAAATTTAGAAAATGATCTCTGAACAGTTTAGTACCACCAACTAAAATGAGATGGGGATGTGAAACATGCACTGTATTTGTCTGGGAGTATTAGTTGAGTGTTCCACTTACGTAAACGACAAAAGGCCTGCTTTGGCGGAAGCAGCATGTCACACAACCTTCCCTGTCACAATGAGGTATCCATTCAGAAAGGCTTTACGCGTCTTAAAATACTTTTTCGTTTTTTGTCCTGTGAGAAACGGCCATGTAAATGCACTGGGGTAAATATTCTGACAAAGACAATAAGTCTAATGCTTTTAGTCGCCATGGTTACAGTGGATGGCGTCTGTCACCACTCTGAAACATGTAGTTGTTCCTGATGGTCAGAAGAGCACATGTCTGACGAACGCGAGACACGCAGCAAAATGCACAGTACATGTTAAGTGCATCCACGCAGGATCTGTTAACCACCAGAGGATAGAAAACATGGCCTCAAAAACTCTGAAAGGACACGGGATGGTAAAATATTCCCACTACACACGTTTGTTTCATGGCAAAGACATAAAAAAAAAATGTAATGTCAAGCAAGCTTCGTCGTTATAGGCAAATAAAGAAAGACAAATTTACTGCTGGTGTAAAGTTGAAGTCGCTATAAAATGGCTACAAGGTGCTAGTCTATTTTAATGAGTGTCTGAGGATGCGTAAAATGCATTAAAATGAATAGTGTATGGAAGGTACAATAAATTATATAGAGAGCTGTTTAATAATGTACAGGATTATATACTGTATATGCAGTTTGCACATGATGAACGGCAATCAGTCGATTCTTTTAGAAAATGATAAGTATTTTAGGTAAGATTTTAAAAAAGACAAATGTGCATTCGCAGCAACATAGTACTGACAGCAGGCAAAAAGTAAAAGCATGTTATTTATTTGTTATGAGCAGGTTTAAGAATCAGTAGAGGTCTGTCGGACATTGGGGGCTCGAGGCAAAACCCACGACTATCCCTCTATCTGTCTGTGTATGTGTGTCTGTGTCTAATACTCTATAGGATGGGGATGGATTGCGTGTGCCACAGCTTTTTTTGTAAGTCGAAGCCTCTGCTTTCTCTCTTGTTCCTACGCCTATTTTCATCAGTGGTCTCAGGCCCTCTTTTTAAGGGGGTCTTCTTTAACTCGTTCTTTCCCCTCTACAAACAGCTAATGGATCATTTTCTTTCAGTGCTATTTTTATATTTATTTATTTTTATCTAATGGAGTTGTGCAAGAAAGCCCCTCGAAATGGATCTAGGTTTATAGAATGTGGCTTTTTAAATAGCTTGGATGGTTTGCATTGCTAATTTTAGCATAAGTGGCAAAACTGAACAATGGAGAAGGAGCAGCTATGAATCAGAGAGTGCACTTTTCTGGGTGTTTATTACCAAAACCCCATTCATTCAAGGTCAAGAAAGGATTATTTATTCCCAGCCACGTGCGCGGAGAGCCAACAAGATTAGTATTTGTGCATGCTCCGTAGACCCATAATTACAGAAGCGTTCACAACATCACTCCATCCTGTGCAATTCTGTTTTGTTTGTTTTTTCTCAAGTGCAAACTTGAGAATATCTCAGGTGCTTTCACACTGTCCTCATGCCCATGTCATTTTCAGTGCAATACCTCCTCCACTTCAGCCTTTTATTTAACTTTGGTTAGTTTTTTGACAAATTATAATTATTATTAGTAGTAGTTGGTTAATTACAAAAAGCTCGATTCATTCTGTAAATATTTTGTGAACTTAATATGTTTACTCATATATAATTATTTTTTCTCTTACCTTATTCTATTTCGTGGCCAACTTGTATTTTGCACTGTCTTGCCCTGCCGCTGCAACGCCGCTGGGCAGTTTTGAAATGAATGAATCTTGCAAACCTTGTATCCTGTTCTCTTCTTCTGCTATCAATACTTATTTCTTGGGATTGTCACTGAAGTATTCATTTTGATCGCTAATTTCAAAATGAGACCATTAGAGCGTATTCAAATGTAGTCTCGCATAGCCAGACATGTCTCCTTGGAGCTGTGTCAGAGTTGGAGAGTGATCTTTCTGCTCCTGGTATCTGCTCCGTTCGGTTATAGTGAGAGAAAAGGCTACGGCCAGTTTGTATTTATTTAAACCAGGAGGATCTTGTTCCGATGGAGCATTTGCACACTGAAGTGCAACGAGTCGGTACATTACTGCCGGAGGGAAAAGATGCAATATATAAACTCCAATTGAGGATGGCCGCGTCAGAGGTAGGGGTTTAACCAGAACACCTCAGTTAGACAGCAGTCCTTCTAGACATAAACATCCCTTCCAGATATCTTTTATTCACAGATATAACCAAGCAGGCCTGCCTTACTGCAAGATCCAAATCTTCATCCTGAAGGTTTTCGTTGTAGAATTGTGTGTCTTGCATATAGAAGAATGGGGTAGAATGCTACGTGAAATTGGAGGCTTCCAGTTGTCTACTTTACATCCAGTGAGTCCAACTTATACTGAATGACTGAATGATTAAATGAATGTGAATGGTGCTGTATAGCGAACAAGCTACTAGTACTTCCTTCATTTTGGACTCTCCATTATCTTTAAGGTCAAGACTGTCAAGACGGCTTGCTAAGGGTCAGTGGTGCAAATTTAAGGGGCAAAGTTCAACAAAGCTGAACTCAATGCAAAGATTCAAAGATTTTTCTGGCCCCTGGGAACAAATCCACTAGTTAATGATAATATGGCCAATATGTTTAGCTGTAAACTAAACAAATCTGTCATACTTGACCTTTTTGGTTTCACCATTTGTAAAAAGGTCAAGACTCCACTTACACTGGTAACAAATTTATTAGACTAGCTTTTCCGGCTCATGGCCTTCATCAGGATCATCAAGAAACAACTGCAAACAACATTTTAAATAATGCATGAAGTAATAAAAAAAATATTTTAAATGGAAACAACCAATCATACAGCATACATGAACATGTACATATAAGTCAATAGGGGTCCTGCAAAGTGGGCGTGGTCATGTGACATCAGGCCAACCAATCACATACGTCCACCTACACCTATGGTCCAGCAAAGAAACACTTAAAAATGTGAGTTGGGCATATAGTCATGTGGTTTTAGGGCATTCATCACTGTACCGGCTGGCAAACGAGAGGATGTATATCAATGGTAAAAATGAGACCCATAAAAACATTGCACATAAAAGATACAAAAATGTATAATTGTATAAGAAAAAAGCAAACAATGTAAATCAACATACTAATGCATGGATAAACTACATTTATTTGTTTCACCACATCTGAAACACACAAAAGCACCTGGTAAAAGAATTGTAAAAACTCATTTTTAGAAAAGATTTAATTAATACAACCTGGAAAAAGGCTTTTAAAGGAGAAAATCCCGAATGCTGTTCTCTTCTTCTTCTTCTTCTTCTTTTTTTTTTATATAAAACTGACATTTCCACCTCTTTGGCTGGGCTTAATAGCTTCTATGCCTGTATGAGATGGGATGTTGTTTTTCATTAAAATGTCTCGCAACAGGGCCGGATAGATCGTCTCTCTTAATGGCACTTCTGTGTTCAGAGATTTGTTCTTTTAGGGCACGAGATGTTTCTCCTATACACTTTTTTATCACGTGAGTATTTCAGCATATAAACTACATTTTTAGTCTTACAAGTGATACAACCTTAACGTGCTTCCACCTGATAGGATGGTTACAAAATTCAATGTTTTTAGTACACTGGCACATCAGTTTTTGGTTTCACCATTTCACCATGGTCAGACAATTATTCAGACCAGTCCCAAATAATATTAAAATAATCAATAATGAAGTCAGTCTATCGTTTGCTAATCAGTTGTCAGTTGCTCTTTAATGAACCAAGACCAAGACTTGTCACCCTGAGCTCCTCTCAGTGTTAGAAGTATACAGTGTAAAGCAACAGTGAGCCCGCCGTACAAATCAGTAGGAAAGTCGAATGTCATTGATCTTGAGTCACTCTAATATGAATGTGGTCAATTAGAGGAAGAGAAGAAGAGTTGGATCAATTACTGGAGTCAAGAGATTTATTCTGCGAATAGTTAACTGCAAAGAGAAGACTGACTGGTTTGGATGCACAGTAACTGTGTGTGTGTGTATGAGACTAATTTTCTTTCCTATCTTAAATAACTCGGAATGAGGATTCACACAAGGGTATTTACAAAAGAGCTCAATAAAATGATCTTTTAAATGCCCTCTCCACATGCTCCACAGTGACTACGCTGAAAGGGTCCTCATCAATGGTGATATACTGCTGTGCGCTAGTTAGCCTGAAGACACTGGCTTGCTCTGTCCTCTTGTCATAAAAGGCAAGACAATCACACCGCCTGCAAATATTTGAAATTTCCTAGAAATACTAAAGTTGGTGCCAGCAGGTGGAAACTGCACATCCTTAGTTCAATCTCCGGTACAATCTCTGAAGATCAGTCATTTGAGTTCCAGTTCCCAACACTGGACCCATTGTGTAAGCCAAGCATTTTTCTGTACTGTTCTTAACAGTGTTCAACTCAGTGACTTACAAAATGTATCTGCTGCTTTACATCAGATACAGGAGGATACACTGTATCGTGGGGAACTTTGATTTCCTGAGCATTCACGGTTATACACACTCCTTCAGTTGGTGAGGGGGCATGATGTTTCTTCGCTCGTAATGTATCGAGGCAGCTCAGATCTTCCACTGCTCTAACACCCGCGGTGACGCCACAAGAGTCAGATGATTTTCTCAGCTTGCGCTGCAACGTGCACCACCAGTTGTGCTGAAAAGACACGGCTGAGTCAGAGTGTCACCATTTTCGTTGCCAGTTGACGAGCAAGCAATTTCTAGGACTGAGTAAGTGGCGGTGTGGGACATGAATCCCAGTAGGGCCTCATTTCTGAACAGCAGGTATTATGTCTGTGTGTCAATAAGTGCAATACCGGGCTGGGTCATTATGGCGCATGGTATCGTTTGATCACAGAGTACCTTACTGCTGCAGATAACAAACATTAAGTTACAGGAATGAGGAGGTGATCTCTGACAATGTGAGGAATAAAATGAATGCACATAACACACATCAGATTGGGATAGGTCTTATATATTGTATTGTATATTGTATCCAAAAATCTGCAGACTTGCCATATGTATCAAGACCAGTTCATTAGCTTGCCTTCAATGAAGTGAGTCCCTGAAATTGGGCAGCCTATCGAGCATGTGATCATCGCCTGTGTGGACCATTCAAATCTCAACACATCTGTGAGACAATCTTAAAACGGTTGACTCGATTCCTTGTAACATTTTGTGGTCACAAAATAATACACTCTGACCAGGGAAGCAACTTTATATTTAGCTAGTTTGCTCCAAGGCATAAAACTACTTTTTAACCAAATACTTACAAGCTTGCTGAGAAGTTTTTAATCAGTTTTAGCCTTGTGAAGTCTGACATATATTATATTCATAGTATTTGGTACCTTGGTTGTATTGATTCTTTTTTTATTTTGCCTTTTGGAAGGAAAGCAAAAATGTTTGTGTACTCTGAATTTCTTCTGTGAATTGGAATATATTTATATTATATAAGTTATGATAGTCATTTAATTGTGTGAGGGGAGACAAAATGACCAGGTGAACTTCTAGGCTGCATAAAAACATTGTACATTATTGTGTGTAAATTCCACTAATATGGAATAAATTAATTTTTACAAGACATTTAATCTTTTAAATTATACATCTAATTGAATAAGAAAAAAATTGCCAAAAAAAAAACCAAAAACATCATTGAACAACTGAATAACTTCTAGTAAGACTTTACTGAAAATAAAATTTATCGCTTTAAAATAATTAAGTAAACTTGACATGGTTAATTTAAGCAAAGTTGTTTAGTTTAAGTACCACTTAATTACAACCGCAATACATAGTATAACTAACATTAACCTTATAAGTGTAGTTAACTTAATTTCATTTTGTGTCCACTACTTTGTACAAATTGCTCCCTACTTAAATCAGCCATTAATCAGAACTTTAAATGTAGTTATACTCATTTCATTATTCAGGTTCACTTCATTAAAATCAAATCCATTTTTGATTCTACACAATCCTCTAAATACAACACACTGGTCACTGCTGCATTCAAACATTTATTTTCCATAAAAAAATCTCCAGTGCTGAATTTTGGACAGATGATAAACCAGTTATTAATATAGATATTTCCAGTATTATGACAGCGAAGGGGCAGTGGCACTGTACTCTGATGAGCAGTGGACTGTGGACAGAAGACAGAGATCCATTTGCACTTCTCCTGTCCCTTGCACCACCACCTTGTAACACCTTTTTTTGAACACAAACAATCACTTAGTAACTGTTGTAGAACATTTAACAAATTTTCCTGAACAGCTTGAATGAAACAAAGTAAAAAAGGCAGCACTTACTGATCTGTGCATGCCCAAAGAAAAGGGAATTTAACTTAAAAACAAGGAGTTGGTCCAATAATTCAATCCCAAATCTCTACAAACTTAATGCCACAATGCAGATCGCATCATGAAATTCACTACAGTGACCACAAACACCTCCTATTTAATACTTGATACGTAACTTTTCAACTCAATTTTATTATAACATGATGTATAAAATATGAAGTAAGGCTGCTTCAATTATTGCAATATCCATATCCATTTCAATCTGATGCACATATCTAATCAAGAACGGCTCTGATACTAAATACAGTATTAAGTGGATAAGATAAGAACAATCAGTAAGTCCTTTGGCCTTACTGATTGGCCCTCAGGAAGTGAAAAACCCAGGGATCCGGTGGTATGGTGGTGCAAGAAGGTTCTGAGTTCGAACCTGCCAATTGGCCGTGAGTGTCAATGGTTGTTTCTGCGACAGAATGGTGACCTGTCCATTAGTTGATATATAGGATTAGACTATTGCAATCAATGTGTGGAAAACAAAAAAGAAAAAACAAACTGAAGCACCTTCTTCATCCTGTCTTTTCAGCTACTCCTACAGTGAGAGTCTACTTCTTTGTGATTTCTATTTGATTCAAATATTTTCCTCTGAATGATTGCTTTCCCTCAGCCAAACACAATAAATGTACACGCCTGAATAATGACAATAATTTGTGGAAAGGATGATGGAATGACAAAAGTGAAACGGTTTCCAAACAGCACTTTCCATCATAAAGTGCACTGCATCGAACATTCAGTCTCTGTGTGGCGTCGCACCGCATCACGTACGGGGGGCATCATCTCTCCGAGTAGCAACGTGAAAAATGGGCTCGTTTGAGAGGGGAGTGTTATCAGGCGGCATCTCTCTCGCACAGCCACTGATAGCCGCAATCAGCACAAGAAGGAAGAAGGAGACTCGAGAGGGCAGCTCGTCAGCACTGATAAGGCCTTTTGTATCACCTCTGATTGAGTTGGAATACTTAGAAGATGCACTGTAATGACAGTCATCTCGCCTAGTGCCTGTGCGGGTGTGTTGTCTGAGTGTCTTTGCCGTTTTGTATTCATATGTGAGTGCGTAAGACCGAGGGACAGAAAGTGCGGATGCGGGGGTGTTTGTGTAAGTCAAGAACTGGAGCTGGAAAACATAAACAAGACACGGCCCATCACCCTCCATCTAATGTCATGTCTGATAATGTCAGATTGTGAGAAGAGATGCATTTACACTTTGGACATTTCCCCCAAATAGGCTCATATTTAGAGTTATCTATAGTGACTCCACCAATGTTGCAAATGTCTTCTGCTCTCTTCTGCTGAGAATTATCCTGGAAACCTTTAATCATGTATATATCTGGTTCTGAATTGCTAAATGCAGAGGATTGTTCCCTCTGCAAGCAGTTGGTTGACTTCCAGTTATTTTACCTGTAACATATTTTGTGAATGTATTTGTCCTTCCCTAGTGATAATTTAGCAATAACTCAATCTGTCAATTATCTGATTATCAATTATCATCTGAAACTCTTTGGATTATCTATTGAAATAATTTGAACCATAACACCAAATGTATCATATTTGATACATCCGTTTCTGGGACCAATGTAACACCCTCATAATCAATACTTACCTAAAAGACATTCATTCATTTATTTTTTGTGACTGCTTGTCCTGTGAAGGGTCGCAGAGGGGCTGGAGCCTATCCCAGCTGTCATTGGGCGAGAGGTGGGGTACACCCTGGAGAGGTCGCCAGTCTATCTCAGTGCTAACACAGAGAGACAGACAAACATTCACACTCACATGCACACCTATGGCCAATTCAGAATCACCAATGAACCTAACCAGCATGTCTTTGGACAGAGGGAGGAAGACAGTGAACCTGGAGAGAACCCACGCAAACAACATAGGGAGAACATGCAAACTCCACACAGAAAGGCTGGAGTCGGCCGATGGATTTAAACTCAGAACCTTCTTGCTGTGACCTAGCAGATAATTTTCATCTTACAACTTGATCAATCTTACATCTGCCACCTGGTGGATGTATCCATGCTCTGCAGTCAATAGAAGGCTTTTGACTGCCATTTCCAAAATGGCTGTTTCCATGTATTGACTTTCTATTTTTTATTTTTTGCAGGGAAATATTTGCTAAATTTAAAAAAGCTATGGTTAGAATATCATTTAAATTATCACAAATATTTAAATGTGAACATTTACATTATTGAATGTATGGTTACTATACTATTGCTTTCATTATATAGCGCTTTTCTACCTATTGGTACTCAAAGCGCTTTACAATGTGTTACACATTGACGCATCTACCAATTCACTCACACAAGCACACACACATGCACACACCAGTCAGTGGCATGCACTATTAGCAACTGGCAAAATGAACATGCCACATGCTTTCAGCCATTTTTAGCCATTTTTTCAAATTTAATTAAACAGAATATTCAAAAGGATACATTTTTATCTTAAAGCAAAATATGCCTTAAGTTATTCCGAATTAGTTGACTTTTTGTAAATATTCCTTTAATAACATGTAACCTAACTTTGTCAAGGTTCATTTGGGTATTTTGCTGTTCTCAATTTTAACTGAAAATTCACAACCTATATAACATGTATTTTCCAATTTAGAGACAACAAACATCTGTTTTTCAGTGCATCGTTGCCTGAGCAAGGACAAAAACAGTTTTTGACGACGAAAAAAATATATATATAAACTGGTCATTCAAAAGGATCCTACTTGAAAAAATAATATAAACAAATGTTCTGAGCAAAATTAAAAAAATTAAAAAAATATATATAACATTTTGGTCAGTAAATTGCCATAAAAACTGTAAAGATGATGCAAGCACTGCAGTTTATAAAGAACAAAATAATTTAATTATTCAATATGTCAGGCTTCACAGGGTTAAGTAAAAATAAGAGTGAGAAAAATGTTTACACAAATGGCTGTTGGTTGGATAAAAACACGTAAGTTCTTGATCAAAAAAAAATGTCTCACTGAGCAATGAGACATAACTCACTCACTACTTCAAATACAAAAATCAGTAAGAACAAATCTGCACGCTTTACATTGTAAAAGTATTTGACAACGTGGAAGTCTGCTACGTTTAAATGAGGCAAAGGTTCATCCCGACTCTCCATGCTAAGCAGACTCCTGAGCATAGTGAATTTACATGTAGAGAGTTAAAAAGAGAAATGATGCTTCTCCTGCTGTAATGGCCTCGAGTCGTCTAGGCTTTGGTCCAGGTGGTAGGGCAGGTTGTCAACTAATGGCAGGGTTGTGGTTTCAATCCATGGCCCCTTCCCTGTCTCCCTGCGCGAGACATAGAACTCCAGGTGGCTCCTGACAGTTGGCCAGTTCCAGCACAGTGGGAGTGTGAATTGGAAATATTTGTAAAGCTCTTATAGTGCAATGATCAGAAAACTGCTGTAAAAGTACGTGCCATTTACTATTCTAGTTTCAGGCTTTTCACAAGATCTGTCTACAGGGATTTGATGAAATTAAGGTGTAGTGAGATCCAGCTCAGATGATGAGGCCTCACAGTTGCGGCTATAGCTCATCCCAAAGTTGTAGTTTGATTGAGCTGAAGTCACTGGAGAAAAGTTCTTCGACAATCTGTCACAAAGTTAGAAGCACACGACTGTCTAAAATATCGCTGCGTGGTTCAACAAAAGCCCCATGTGTGTCTGCGTGCTTTTGGCTANAAAAAAAAAAAAAAAAAAAGAGAGAGAGACTGTGTGTTTTAGCAGTAATGTGCATGCAAACAACTTCCGCCTATTTTGAGTGCCCCTCTGTTTGCTGGGGCCATGTTTCCGTGACTGATGATGGGCGTGGATGGCAGAAGCTTTTCTGACTCGCAGCATGTTGCAAAAGCTTTTTTACATCACGGAGCTGTCAAAACGCAGCAGGTCCGACCCAGTTAAGCTGCGAGCGGTCATATTCACAGATGACCAAAACCTTCCTAATATTATCTGTTCTTGTCAAAGGGAGCTTCAGACCATGCCCAAAAAGTTCAACCATTTCCTGGTGTGTCTACTCGTAGAGTGAGCTGATTCTTTTCTGTAACTTAGAGGATAGCCTTACATTCAGAAACAAAATGTATACAAAATATGTACCACATATAGGGAATGCCTCAAGCTAGATCAGATGGAGGTGTAGCATGCGACCGGGGGAAACAGTATGGAGTGTATTTTCCCATGTGGATGAATAGATGGTCCCTCCGCTTCGATGCTGCGGCTGCTGCTGCTGCCTGTGTCAGTTATGTTTCCAGCCCTAGCTCTGTTTCTACATGTGTATGAGCTATTTTCCCCCAGAATTGAGTCAGAACCCAGCTGCTGATCATGGGGCTCTGCCCGTGGAGTGAAGGGGGAAAAGAAGCCCACAGCTCATTATGGCCTTGGTTTATGAACCCGTGGCGGCAGTATAGAAAGCCTCTACTTGTCCCTTGAAGCTTCATCCTCTCCAGACTACATATGGAGTGCCGTATAGTGTGGATTTCATGTCCTCTCATATCCTATTCTTTGAACAGCAGCAAAGGCAGAGAGAAAGCCTGAATGCAGCACTAACAGAGCTCTAGGGTAGTAATGCTCTTTATACTACTAGGAATCAAAAATTGTGGAATGAAACATGTTTCATGCTTAGCGACATACGACTTCTCGTTGATGCTTTGCATAACCGTCCACCATCTCTGGCATCAGCATGCTGAGAATTTGGACCATTCCTCCATGCAAAACTCTTTGAGTTGCAAAATCTTTGAGGGTTTTCTTGGATGTGTTGCCCGTTTCAAATCCCATGCAACATTTCAACGGGATTCAAATCTCAGCTTTTCTTCTTGACAAGCCCATTTCGTCTTTTTGAGCCTCTCTTTGAACGCTTTCAAATAATTTGGAGATCTTTTGAAATCCTTTGCCAGACTTGTGCGCGCAACCTTTTTTTGAAGGCTTTAGAGAGCTCTTAGATCTTGAGATGATGACACCACACATTTCAATAACAAAGAGAACGGCAGACTCTAGATGTCAGAGGTTCAGATAAGACAGGTTTCACCTGTGGCTCGGGAAGGAGGTTGAAATCATTGGCTCCTAATCTGGAAGAACTGATTCTAATTATATTGAACTACTAAACATCAACTAGTGTGCAATTTGGTTGATCATATCACATTTATCTGTAGACAGTTTGCTTTATGCGGGATGTACTTCTTTTTTTCACATGCCTATAGGCTGTCTGCTAAATAAAGAGTTTACTAAGAGACCTTAGTTCTAATCTGTTGGTCCAAGGTCAACATTCCCTTTTGTTTAATACTGTACAACATTTAGCTGAAGAAACTTTTCATATTTCATGCTGATACGATACCTGGGTGTGTGTAGTACTACTCTACCAAAAGTTTTTTTCTTTTATGCTACTTGAAGTACAGTATGAATGCAAACGGAACATTTTACTGTTAATAAAAGAGCGAAATCAAACCAGATCATCTGATTCAGAACTATAGAAAACAAAAGAACTACATTTAGCATTTAGTTTTGTCAAGATAAGCTTGAGAATTATACACCGTGCTAACATTTATATTAAATTTGCACTGTTAACCTGAACATATTCATTTATTTGAGTAATGTTTTGAGAAAATGCAGGTGGATGGCCATGCCCTGTCATGTTGGGACCATAGACTGTATGGACAATGCGTCCCCACTTCCTTGCATTGGCCAAACTGACGTCAGCATTACATTAACTACTAAAATGACAGAAACCATTGTTGAAAAAACAAAAATTGACCAAGTCCCACCCGCTGACATGGAGGAGATGGAGGTAATGACACGTACTGCAGCCATCCACCAAATTAGCTTCATTTTTGTGGAGCTGTTCCACTGACCATTTTTCGGTCAGGACAGAGGCCCACAGTGATACAGTGATTTATGTGTCTTTTCTAACTATGTGTGTGCTTTCCTTTTTTTTTCTTTACTTAACTTCTTGATATTGATCACACTCTCACAGCCAGCTAAAGGTTTGGCCTTGCTCATTAGAGCCATTGATCCCAGTCACAGCGCTAAGACAATGTTCCCTGGGGGATTTTATGGATTGGACTGAGAAGTAACTATTTTGCACATGTTTGTAAGAATCCTGTTTCCTCTCAAATGCCTATAAAGACATTTTTTTATATTTTTATTTTTTTATTTTTTTTACAATATTGGGTTTGTTAAGAATCATTTTTGTCACACATTCTCTCGCAGGCATGTTTTGCATATGTGTGTCCTTGTGATGTTAACTGCCCAAGACTACCAGTGAAATTGAATGGGCGGCACAATAGCCCACTACAAAGGGCCACAAATATCCTAGGGTGATAGACGTTCATTATGAGTCTGTTGACAAAGGTCATGACATTGAATGCGAGTCAGGATGCCAGCACATTAACATGGTGCCTTACCACGTGAATATAAAGTCAATAACAAATTACACAATTTGGCTTGAATTGATCATGAAGCCTATATTGTATGATTTCACATGGATCAGCTCAGTCTCATTATTAAAATTTTGTAATAGTTAACTGAAGGTGAAACATGAAAACTGCTACTGGTAAAATTGACTGAAACACTGCAGCTTTTTAAATGACTATAAGCCTAATTTTAACTCTACTTCTAAACTTGTAACCATGGCTATTTAAGACCAAGGACATGAAGGACTTTGGGATCGCTCTGGTTGCTTAAGATATACCTATCTCTGCTGGTTTATGGAAGGAGAGGGATTTAATTTAAGGACCATCAAGAGAGGACGGGACATGAGGCAGTATTGCTCTTTTTCTAACTAACTAAAGTGTGCACTACATCATCAGACTATGCATAATACGTTATAAATCTCTCAGATCGACATTACTGTGCACATGCTGGAGCTGGTCTGTCTACCTGGTGCCTTCTTCAATACGTTTTGTAGCTGGAGTCTCAATGTCTTCTTTTATCTCTACATTAGCCATCCTTTTCTGTCTCTCCCTTCCTGTCCTCTTTCTTCGGCTCGACAGAGATTAGGTTGCGTGGCTCAGGGGATCTCCACCTGACAACTTTTCATTGAAACATATTTGGCTGTATCTTCAAGGAATAAAACTTCCTGGAAGTCATTCAAGAAGTCAAAAAGTCAACATGAGCTGCAACATCAATTAAAATATAAATTAAAATTATGTATATATGCTTATGAAATGTTCAGATCCTGGAAAGAGAAATTGTCTGTCAGTTAAAACGAGTTAGACTGACATAACAGTATGGAAGTTGCTTGATGTCTCCATGGTCGTACTCTTTATTTTTTAATACTCATGTATGCAATATATAAGGCTGATATCTACCATGTTGCTGTATTCTGAAATTTGCTCATTGTTCCTGGTATGCAAAGACATTGGCCTCTTTTTCAGTGGCATATTTCAAGCCAGGCAGGCTTTCAGATGTTGCGAGATCCTAAAGAATCAAGAAGTACCTGCCATGAAATACAGAGTAGAAGGAAGCCTGACCTCTTCATAATCTGAAAATGCCACAGTTCCTGTCATTCACAGATCCCTGCTCATTTGTGCCTTCCAGTTATTTCTACAGTGGGAAACAGACTGAGACACCCACTGCTACCATCTGCCACTCTGCACCGACCTGACACGGGTTAGCAGCTTTTCTCATTATGGAGCCACTCAATGCGATTAACTAAAATCACCCCAAAATGTTACACAGGCAAACTTGAAAATAAGTAGCATACGCACTTGTATGCGTCTTGAACGGATAAAAGTTCCTGGAAGTTATTCAAGAAAGTCAAAAAGTCATTGTGTGTGTGTGTGTGTAGGAGTTCAAGTTCAGATCCTGGAATGAAAAACTGTCAGTTTAAACAAAAACACTAAAGGTAATTGACTCATATAACGCTATGGCGCCTTTATTAAATATCAGACAGCTCAGATGAAGATTTTGATGTTCATATATAATTTCAAATTTTATTAGAGGATAACCCCTCGAGATGTATTATCTCATCTTCCTGGGGGTCCTAGACTTTGATACAATCAAACAGTACAATACAGTCACATAAGCACATCACATTTAGCGTATAACGCTAGCCTTCGGGGCACACCGACACATAAAAAGAAATCGCTATTTCTATACCACTAACAAGGCTCACAATATCACCACACTTACACGGTAGCATAACTAGGGTCTCTACATGTAAACCGAACCATTGAGAACTTTGCAAGTATACAGGCAGTTCATTAAAAAAGGAACACAGTACCGTTCGCGTCAGGCTCGCATATCCAGGCGGGTGCCATCTTGGTGAAACTGAACTCTCTTTCCTATGCTCTCAGTGCTTTCTTCCGGCAACAGACAGTTCAGTTTCCCCAAGATGGCGCCCGCCTGGATATGCGAGCCCGACGCGAACGGGCGATTTATTCTGTTTACAATGGAATCAATGTGTGGCTTGAATGTTAATGTAGTGTCGATCCAGAGGCCCAGATATTTGAATGTGTCCACTTTTTCAAGGGGGGTTCCATCATTGAAGCAGACAGACAGTTTAGCAGTGTGATGTGATAGTTTATGACTGGTACCAAACAACATAAAACATAACTTCTTTTTATTCAGTAATAATCTGTTATGGCTAAGCCAGTCCTGGACATTAATACATTCGGATTGCAAAAGTGTTTCCAATTCTGATATATTGGTACTTGATGTATAAATGACAGTATCATCTGCGTATAATTGGGTTTGGCAGCTAGAGGAGGATAGGGAAAGGTCATTAATAAATATGGAGAAAAGAAGTGGCCCCAAAGATGACCCTTGTGGAACACCTCTTTCCACGAGTAAATAATCTGAATGACTTCCACCACAGCTTACACATTGATGTCTATTGTGTAAATAAGAGTTAAACCATGGTAAAGCATGACGACAGTCCAATTGTGTTTAATTTGTCGAGGAGCAAGTAATGATCTACAATGTCAAATGCTTTGCTCAAATCTAAAAAGATTGCACCAGTAAATTTATCATTATCTGATGCTGATGATACATCACTGATGAATTTGAGCAAAGCAGTGGTAGTAGAATAATTGGGTCTAAAACCAGATTGGTAAGGAGACAGGATGTTGTTTTCGGAGATGTAATAATAAAATTTAATCAATATTTGATTAAAAACAAGTTTTTCAAAAATCTCGACAATAGAACTGATAATACTAATTGGACAATAATTGTTCAGATCTAATGGGTCACCGCCTTTAAAAATTGGAATGACCTTTGCACATTTCCAAGATAATGGAAGTACACTAGTAGCTAGTGACAGATTAAATAAGTCTGCTAGTGGATAAATCAAAACGTGAGATGTTAAATTAATAAGGACTCCAGGCCATCTGGTCCAGGGCCACAGTCTTTCTTTAATGTGTTGATGATCATTTGGACCTCAGCAGGTGAGATTTTTTTGAATGAGAATGAGCATGAGCCACTGGGAGCTAAACTACTGTATTATAGGTATTAGACATTTTATATTGGTCGAGCTTGAAAGAACTGCCCACGGAGGAAAAGTGTTTGTTAAAGGCATTGGAGACAAGACAAGGATCTTGAAGAATATTACTATTGACTCGGATACGGGTACTGTATCAAATCTGATTTATTGAGAATTGTGTTTAATCTGTTCCAGAACTGTTTTGGGTTGTGGAAGTCCTCAGAGAATGGATTCTTATAATAATTTGATTTTGCATTCCATGTCTTGGTTTTGCAGTGATTTCTTACGATTTTATATTTTTCCCAGTCGGTAGGATCATTACTTGTCTTATATTTCTGCCAGACTGTATCCCTTTGCCTAAACAGGGTTATCAGCTCAGAGCTGATCCAAGGGAGATGTCTGCCTTTAACCTTGACCTCCCTCCATGGAGCATGTGTATCAATAACTTTTACAAATTCAAAAAAAAAAGAAAAGAACGTAAGGTATAAGCTGAAATTGTTCCCAATTTATGTTAATTACATCCTGTATGAACCTGTCAGCATCAAGAGTCTTACATTGTCTTATTCGAATACATTTTGATGGAGATCTGGGAGAGTAAATTTTCCATACGCAGAAGATGGCTGAGTGGTCACTGAGGCAGTCAGAGAGAACTCCAGATTTAATAATCCTTTCGCAATGTGTTACAAGAATTCAATCAATAAGTGTTTTGGATCTGAGGTTTTCTCTGGTGGGCTCACTTATCAGTTGAGTTAAGTTAATGCTTTGGAACGATTTTTTGTCACCTGTAGAGGAGCGGTCAAGCCAGTTGGTATTGAAATCTCCAAGGAGAATTAATTCACATGGATTTTCAATGGAATTAATAGTAGATAATATACATTTAGTTGATTCAGGTTGGACTGGTGGGGGCCTATAAATGCTGCCAATAATCAACTGTTTATTTTCATGAAATATTAATTTAACAAATATGCCTTCAAAATGCTGAGGAGTTAGTTTGGGTGTGATGAGCTCTGATACAAAGCGTGATGAAATATATATTGCCACTCCTCCCCCTCTAGTTTCTCTGTCAGCTCTATTACAGCTCTATACAGTGTATAATTGTTCAAACTAATCACAGAGTCGCTGATATTGCCGTGTAGCCAAGTTTCTGAAAAGGTGAGCAAATCAGGAAGATGTTGTGCAACCCAGACTCTAATGAGATCAATTTTAGGGAGAAGGCTTCCTATATTTAGGTGGATGACTTTAGTCCCGACGCTTCTGGATGAGACTGGCGCTGAAGTCCGGAAAAATGTGGATCCGAGAGCCATTGAACAGGAGCTCCCTCTTTTCCCTGGAGAGCTTCAGGATCTTCATCTTATCCTGGAAGTGGGAGAATTTGACCAGGATCAGCCTCAGACCGGCATTGAAGGTTTGTTTGATGACTGATGGGGAGCGATGGGCCCGTTCAATGCCCGGTGGAGTGGGAAAGTTGGTCTGACCAAAAAGCTGGACAATCAGATGTTTAATAAATCCAAGGATGTCATTGCCCTCCGCACTCTCAGGGACGTGGATGAGGCGGAGATTGGAGGCCCGACTTCGGTTTTCGGCATCATCAGCTTGTTGTTTCAGGTATGCATTGTCTTTTTCAAGCATTTTGATGCGCCGGGTAAGATCCTGTGTAGATCATCCTCATTTGTGCCGACCCTCCGCTCCAGCTCAGAGACTTGGTCTCCAAGTGTGGACAACGAAACGTGTATCTTGTTGAGACTCCCTTCAATGCGTTCAATTTTTTCATCAAAATGAGAAATAAGTTGAGTTTTGATTATTTGCATCCCCTTTAGTTCAGCTTGAATTTGGTGCATTCCCTCAGTAAGAGCTTGAAAATGACAGAGTCCTGATAATAATAGCCCTGAGCAGCTTAGATATGCCTCTACTTACAGTAAAGTGACAGGCACAAATAGTCTTTGATTGTCTGTTTGATTGTCATTAACATAATAAAGGTTAAATCAATGAACAGAACTTAAGGATGGAGCATGGGGCTGCTGGTAAAAGTAAGGATTTCTAAATGCTTCCTTCTATCATGAGTATAATGTATATTTATAAAAGTATATTTATATAATCTATATTATAAATATACATTATAATCATGACAGGAGACAATACAGAAAGTCCCCACTGCGCAAAGCCTTCTCCAGCACATCCCAAAGATTCTCAGCGAGGTTAAGGTCTGGACTCTGTGGTGGCCAATCCATGTGTGAAAATGATGTCTCATGCTCCCTGAACCACTCTTTCATTTGAGCCCCATGAATCCTGGCATTGTCACCTTGTAATATGCCTGTGCCATCAGGGAGGAAAAAAATTCATTGACGGAATAACCTGGTCATTCAGTATATTCAGGTAGTCAGCTGACCTCATTCTTTGGGCACATAATGTTGCTGAACCTAGACCTGAGCAACTGCAGCAACCCCAGATCATAGCACTGCCCCCACAGGCTTGTACAGTAGACACTAGGCATGATGGGTGCATCACTTCATCTGCCTCTCTTCTTACCCTGATGACCCCATCACTCTGGAACAGGGTGGATCTGGACTCATCAGACCACATGACCTTCTTCCATTGATCCAGAGTCCAATCTTTATGCTCCCTAGCAAAATGAAGCCTTATTTCCAGTTAGACTCACTGATTAGTGGTTTTCTTAAGGCTACACAGCTGTTCAGTCCCAATCCCTTGAGTTCCCATCTCATTGTACTTGTCTATTAAACATAGCCATGAGCTCTACTGTTGTTTTTCTTCGATTTGATTTCCCTAAATGTTGAAGTGATCGCTGAACACGGTCACTCAGGATTTTTTTCTGACCATATTTCTATCTCACTATCCTTCCAGTTTTTAATAATATATTGGACAGTTCTTAACCCAATTTTAGTAGTTTCTACAATCTCCTGAGATGTTTTCTTTGCTTGATGCATGCCAATGATTTGACCCTTCTTAAACAGACTAATATCTTTCCCATGACCACAGGATGTGTCTTTCAACATGGTTGCTTAAGAAATGAGAAGCTGCTCATTACATCAGTTGGGGTTAAATAACGTGTTGCCAGCTGAAAGATAATCACCCATTCAGTAATTAACCAATAGGAGGCTCCTATCTATTTGGTTAGTTAAACCAAGGTGGCGACTTTTTTTTGGCTAGGCAGTATATGTAAAGATTTTGAAAGAAAATGTCAAGCGGTCAGCAGCAAAACTGGGCCTGGGTCGTCGCTTTGTCTATATACTTATTATATAGTATGACTATGCCGCTAACTGCTACCAAAATGGAGGAATTGGATGAAAGCACGTTGCTAGGACTGATGAGTTTTTTAATCTTATGGGTGACTAACTTTTACCAAAGTCATTCTCAGTTACGGTATTTGTACTTTTACTTATTTTTTCAAGTACCTTCTACACCTCTGCCCTATGGTGCCATCTAAGACCTGTTAGCGCAAGCAGTCCCGGTTCGGGTATGGACAAGAAGTGTCGGCAACCCACACTTTTTTTTCCCCTACCATTTAAAATCAGTACTGTCAATACTGAAAGAGTACTTAAAGTTAATGAAATTTTAATGAAAATTAAATGCTACTGAATTGCATTATCATCATGTTAAAAAATTAAAGTGACGGGTAAAAATAGATTACGACAAGATTTTTATGACCCTGCAGTCAAAATAACAGACAACGAAAAAGTCTAACGCAACCTCTGATTCACTCATTGCAAACATGTTTGAATAAACAATAACTGCTGACAACAAAGTTGTGGAAAAGCCTACTTACTGACATCTCCTGGATTCTTTTTAATGCATCTGTCTTAAAACACAACATCGATTACGTGCAGTCGGCACCTGTAGTATGCCCTCTCCAACACCTTTACCGTGTTCTGCTCCTCTGTTCCTTCCTCTCAACCTTTAAAGCACTTGTCCAGCTTTGCCCCAGCCGGGGTTCGAACCGCCGATCTTCAGGTCCTCGGCCAATACCCTGGAGCAGGTAGCTTGCCTTTGGAGACCGAGCGTTCTAGTCGGCGTGGGCAGGGTTCCACACCACGTGAGGAGACGTGATGTTAAAACAAGACATGATCAAACTAAACAGCGTGATGGCTCACGTTAATGGCTAACACTAAAGCTAAACACTGCGGCATCTGAGATTAGAAGAAATGCCATTGAGCACACGGTGTAGCGGATGTGGTGAGGGCATAGAGGAAGACACGATCCAAGGGTGGTTTTCCAGCATTTATCTGCCTACAGAAGACACGGGCACATACATTGTCTTCAAATTACTCTGTCTGTAGCTCTGCTCCCTAAGCAAAGCCTCAAAGCACATTCTAATTTCATTAATTGACTTGTAAAGGCAAAAAAATAAATAAATTAATAAATAAAAATTAAAAAAAAAATACTGTAGCACCAAAACACATTGTTGACTTTGCATTGCATATTCAGCTCAAGGTGCACTTTAAGAGCTATTTGTGAATGATATAAATGACTGGAAAGCCCATTAATTCTAATTAGTAACACATCTCAACCCGTGGTCGAAGCAAACACACAGTGACACCTGGCGGCTACAGGAAAAAACAAAAAAACAAAAACAAATGCATGTACTGTAGTGGGAAAACTGAACGGAGACAGCGAAAATCTGAAACATTTAACAGAGGAAAAGACATACCTGCAGAAGCCACAGAGATACACAGGGT